>JAKTQZ010000076.1:0-43877 GCA_030579435.1 Ogataea nitratoaversa
GGGGGGGGGGGGGGGGAAGAATTTTGATACAATTCACTATATATTTATAGTAATTCGAAAGAGTGGTTGTTTTGTGAATGTTGTTTTGTGAATATGAATTTTGATTGATAGTTCAAAGAAGCAATTTATATCCAAAAAGAGAGCAAACAAAAGATTAGATATATTATATACTTGATTATTTATAAATATCTAGACAAAGATACAAAGACAAAAATACACAAAAGACTTGTTTACAATTGAGCCGCAATTTTTTAATTAAAAAAAACACGGGCGCGGGCGTGTTTTGGCTGCTGCTGCTGAGAATTTTAAAAAAATTTTGTTTAATTAAACAAAATTTTGCAGTGTTAAAATTTACAGGAGTTTGTCAGTTTTGTTTTGTTTGAAGGGATGGATTGGATTATGTGTTGTTGTTGTTAAGTTGTTAAGTTGTTGCTTGGGATATGTTGTTAATCGATATTAGCTCACTATTTCTCACTACATCCAAATCATTGATTGCTTCATCATCCCTTCTTTTTTCCCCCCCCTTCCCTTTGTACTCCTACATTGTAATTCTAAGTTCTTTTTTTTTTTGTTTTTCTAATATACATTATATAATAAAGGTTAATTTATACACTATGCTGTTGCCGCTGTTGCTGCTTATTCATAGAGTAGAGTCTGGATTGCGTGAAATGATTTAATAATGTATAACATCATGTATTTGATTGACCGATTGATTGATTGATTGATTGATTATCAATATACTCTTTTCACCCACTTAATTGTAATAAAGCATCAACACATTCACCAATATTACTTTCATTCCCATCAATTCCTATTGAATTTTTTGATAAAACAACATCATTAATTAATTCTTTATCTAAATTAGGGAACATTGCTATTAAAACTTGTAAATTATCATCTAATTGTTTTTTTAACGATATTTCTCTTTCATGTTCATCTAATGAAAGTTTTTTAATTGTTAAAATAGTATCTTCACCCGACGATTCTTGTTGGTGTTGTTTTTTTGTAATTGGTGGTGGTGGAGATGGAGATTGTACTTGTTGAAGAAAATTGGAAAATGATTGTTTCATCAATTCTGCAGATTTCGTCAATACTTGAGATGGAGATTCAGTTGATGATGAACCAATCAAGTTTGTTATTTTTTTAGGAATTGGTGAAAATATTTCAGTTGAAAATTGTTGTTGTTCTTGTTGTTGTTGTTGTTCTTGTAATTGTTTTTGTTGTCTTTTTAATGATAATTCAATTTCTATTGATTTTTTTGCTTCATTAATATTTTTTTCATATTCTTCTTTTGAAATTGTTAATTTATTTAATTCAATATCAATTATGAAATTACAAGCTATTTGTAATGTACTAATATAATATGAAATTTCACCAATTAAAAATTCTTCATTTCTAAATCTTTCAATGTATAATAAATTTGAATATAAATATTTTGGTTTTGATTGTAATAAAACATAAATTAATAATGGAACAAAAGAATCTGCATTTTCTTCAATTTTATGTAATTTTTGTTGTTGTCTAATTAATCCAAATATAATTTTACAACAATTTAAAATACAAATGATTTTATCTCTTGGTGATTTATAATTATTCATTTTATTTAATTCTGTTGATGATAATTTGATAAAATTAGATTCAACATTTAAATTCATTGGAATATCTAAATGATTTAATTTGATCCAATCAAATAATTTTATATTAGTATGATATTTTTTATCATTATTTAAATCTTCTTTATGTTGTAAAGACATTTTAGAACGTGGAATAATAATAGGAGAAAATACTTGATTATAAACTCTTGTCATTATTAATTTTTCTAAACCTTCTTTACAATTATCTAATTCTAATTCATCAGTAATTGAATCAAAAGGTGGAAATAATAATAATTTATCATAAATGAATTTTTGAAAATCTTTAATTAATTTAATTTGTTCATCAATTGTCCAAGATTTTTGATTGAATTGAGTTAAAAATGATTTAAGATATTTATGAATTGGATCACATTGTTTTGATTTAAACATTTTTAAAAATTTTTGAAAATCAAAAACAACTTGTTTTTTAGTATTTTTTGGTGGATTAGGATATTCTAATTTTTTTGATGTTGTTGTATTGGTGGTGGTGGTGTTAATTATAACTGGATTAGTTGTTGAATCAATTATAGATTCATCAACATCATCTTCAATCTGTTGTTGTTCTAATTGTTCTTGTTGTTTGATAATTTGATTAGTTTTCAATTCTTCTTCACCTGATAAATCTGATATTCCTTGATCTTGTTGTTCATAATTTGGGTTTTTTTCTTGAATCACTTCATCATCATCTTCTTCATCTTCATCATCTTCATCGTCATCATAAGTCATTGCATTGATTAATTGTTCAACTTTCTTTTTATCTCCATTATTAGAATTGAAATTCTTATTACTATTACTACTATCATCATCATTATTCTTATCATCACCAATCAATGAATTTAATGTAGGTATAATTGATTTTCTTGGTGATAAGGAAGGAGTTTCTAAATGTTCTAAATAATCAATTAAATCTTCTTTATTATGATGATTATTATTATTTGATGAATTGAATGAATTTGTATTGGTACTAAATGATTTAGTTGTTGGATTTGATATACTAACTATTGGTTGAGATGATTTAAATGAAGGTAATAAAAACCCATTTGATGATGAAGAATTAGAAGAAGAAGAAGTTGTTGGAATTTTTAATTTTTCATCAGCCGTTGTTGTTGAAAATGATTGATTAAAAGACATTGTATTGGTGGGGGTGGGGGGAACACTAAGTAATGATAATATTAGTTTCCAGAAAAACACTTGTTCACTAATTCATTAATCAGTGTATGTGTATGTGTGTGTGTGTATGTGTATGTGTAATGTATACAATGAAATGTATATTGGGTAGGCCCTATTGAATTGAATCCACTGCTTCAAAATATATCTATGTATATATAATTTATAACATGTAAGTGTAAACAATAACTTAATCAACTAATCATCATAATGAATGGTCTTGTTATTAACAGTTGTTTCTTTCTTTCTTTCTTTATTAATTTGAATTTAATTTCCTTCTTTTTTCTGTTCTGTAAATTACAAAACAAAAGAAGAAGAAGAAAATATGATTATGTAATCATATAACTTTACTCAAACTATATGTAATATGTATTACATAATCACATAGTAAGTTGTGTGTATATACTTATGTCAGCATTTTGAATGTATATACTATATATTTAATGAAAGAAACATTGTTAATAAGTATATAGGATATAAGTACAGGATATAAGTACAGGATATAAGTACAGGATATAAAGATGGATTATTAATTAAGTAAATAATTGATTTGAAGTAAGTTAATAATATTTCATTAAATTATTAACAATATCCTAATTTGAATTAAATTGAATAATTAAAACGGTAATCAATCAATTAATCAATTAATCTGGGGTAACTCAACTCAACTTAACTTACCAATCCCCCCTCGTGTTATTAACTAGTTACAATCAATATTAAAACATGTGTAATGTAGTACCACCACCCACCACCACCAACCATCCACCAATACAACCAACCAATTAAATAACGGCTACCCAACCACCAACCAACCCACGTGTCTGTCTGTAGTATTACACCGCCTTTCTCACACGATCTATTTCCTTTTAATTTTAAATTTTTGTTAATATTAACCACGTGCAATAGACATTTTATTTGGCTACCATATTTTTTTAAAGTTTTTCCATGTTTTTTCTTGTATTATCTTGTATTATCTTGGTTAATTCTTGGCTTGGCTTGTACCTATTTTAATTATGTTTGTATGTATGTGTTCTGTTTTTTTTAATTCTTTTTTTTCATATAAATAATACATTAATTTCCTAAAACTTATTAATTATTCAATGTTTTTTTTTCTTTTTTTTTTCCATTAATATTTCATTAGTATTTCATTAATAATTAATTATCGCTTTTTCCCTTTCTCTCTGTTTGTGTGTTACAATTCCCTTGTTGTAATTACAATAATCTCATTCTCCGCTTTATCATCTCATTGCATTTTTCAATTCAATTCCCAAATTCCCTATTCTCAATACTTTTTTTATTTTACCAATTTGCATAATACATAATGTCAACAAATATTGATTATAAAACTAAAGGTGGTAATGCCGCTTTCCATAATTTTATTAATGATTTTGCAGATGTTAGTGATCCTTTAGAAAGAAGAAGATTAGCTTTGGAAAAAATTGATAATGCTTCTTTTGGTTGGTATCATATTAGAGCAATAATGGTTGCAGGTGTTGGTTTTTTGACTGATTCTTATGATATTTTTGCAATTAATCTTGGTATTTCAATGTTAGCTTATGTTTATTGGGGTGGTAATATTCCTTCTTCAACTCAAACTTTAATAAAAGTTTCCACTTCTGTTGGTACAGTTATTGGTCAATTAGGTTTTGGATTTCTTGCTGATTATGTTGGTAGAAAAAAAATTTATGGTTTAGAATTAATTATAATGATTGCTGCCACAATTTTACAATGTACTTTAGGTGAATCTCCTGCAATTTCATTTACTGCTGCTTTTACATTTTTCAGAATCGTTCAAGGTATTGGTATTGGTGGTGATTATCCTTTATCTTCAATCATTAGTTCTGAATTTGCTACAACTAAATGGAGAGGTGCCATTATGGGTGCAGTTTTTGCTAATCAAGGTTGGGGTCAATTATTAGCTGGTATCGTGGCAATTGTTTGTGTTGCTGGTTATAAAAATGATTTAATTACTGCTAATACCAGTGCAGAATGTGGTGCTAGTTGTATCAAAGCTAATGATCAAATGTGGAGAATCTTGATTGGTTTTGGTTGTGTTCCTGGTATGATTGCCTTATATTATAGATTAACTATTCCTGAATCTCCAAGATATACTTTTGATGTTTCTAGAGAATTGGAAAAGGCAACTGCTGATATTGCCAAATTTGTTTCTGGTGAACATGGTAATGCTGATGTTGAAGATATTGATGCTTTAAAAACCACTGAAAAGGCTCCTGTTATTTTCAAAGATAATAAAGATCAAATAAATTCTTCTTCTGCTTCTTCTTCTTCAAATGTAATTGAAGTTTCAGGTCCTCCAAAAGCTTCATGGTCTGATTTTATTGGTCATTTTAAACAATGGAAACATGGTAAGATTTTAATTGGTACTGCTGGTTCTTGGTTTTTGTTGGATGTTGCCTATTATGGTTTAGGTTTAAATACTTCCACAATTTTAGGTGTCATTGGTTATGCATCTTCTAAAAATGTTTATTGGTCATTATATAACAAATGTGCAGGTAATTTGATTTTAATTTGTGCAGGTTCAATTCCAGGTTATTGGTTATCAGTGGCAACTGTTGATTTTGTTGGTAGAAAACCAATTCAATTGATGGGTTTTATCTTGTTGACTATTATTTTAACAGTTATTGGTTTTGCCTATGATAAATTAGGTGATCATGGTTTATTAGCAATGTATGTTTTGGCACAATTATTCCAAAATTTCGGTCCAAATACAACTACTTTTATTGTTCCTGGTGAATGTTTCCCAACAAGATATAGATCTACTGCTCATGGTATTTCAGCAGCTTCAGGTAAAGTTGGTGCAATTATTGCTCAAACTTGTATCGGTACATTAATTGATCATAATTGTGCTAAAGATGGTAAAAAAGCTGGATGTTGGTTACCTCATGTTATGGAAATCTTTGCCCTATTCATGTTGGTTGGTTGTTTCACAACTTTATTAATTCCTGAAACTAAAAGAAAAACTTTAGAACAATTAAGTGAAGAATTACATGGTGAAATTGATGTTGCTAAAGTTAGAATTCCTGAAGGTGAAGATGAAGGAAAATTAGTTTGATTTTAAAACGTACTATTTACTTAGTTTCTCTTTTGTGTGTGTGTATGTTTTCTTTTCTTTTTTTCCCTAAAACAAATATCAGTTACTTTGTGATCTATTTTTTTATATTATATTTTTAATAGATTAGATGTATGTGTATGTGTGTGTTTTATTCTTAAAACTAAATAATAAATAGATTGTAAAATAGTCAAATTATGTGCTCCCATTATATATATACCAGCCACATTCCAAAGTCTCATCAGCCCCCTCATTTTCTTCCCATTTTAGAAAAATTTCATTTAAATTGATCATTTTTTATGATTTATTATTATTATTATTATAATTATATATGGATTCAAAGTGTATATAATTATAGATACATCATAGATATATCGTATAAAATGTCCGGGTATTCGGGTCAAGGACAAGGACAAGGACAAGGACAAGGACAAGGACAAGGACAAGGACAAGGACCTCCAAGAGAATATAATCAATCATCACGTCAATCATCTTATCGTCATTCTCAATATCAATCTCAATCTCAATATCAATATTTACCCCAACATCCATCTAAATATCAATCACATTATCAATCTCAATATCAATATCCTTCTCAATCTCATTCTCATTCTCATTCTCAATATCAATATCAATATCAAAATAATTATAGAAACAATAATTATAGACAACAATCATCAAATTCATTATATAACAATAATAGAAACAATACATACATATCTTCAGGAGAATATAATGAAACTGGTGAAGATCGTGGAACAAGTAAAGAATTATGTGAATTTTTCAGTAAAGTTGGTGCTTGTAGACATGGAGATAAATGTGTTAGATCTCATGTGTTACCTAAAGTTGGTAAAGTTGTTAAATTCCTTAAATTATATGATAATCCAAAATACATTCACAATTACAACACCCTCACAGATCAACAACAACAACAACAACACAGCAATAATGATGAAGTAGAACCTGATTCACAACATCCTGAAATAAACGAATCTGAAATCCAACTAAAAATCAATCACTTGTACAAAGATATATTTATTGAACTTTCATTAAGTTATGGTCCAATACATACACTAATGATTTGTGAAAATGTTAATAATCATTTATCAGGTCATGTATATGTACAATTTGAAACTGAACAATCTGCGGCATGGTGTATCAAAAATTGTAATGATCGATGGTATAATAAAAAACCTATGTATGTTGAATTAACTCCAATAATTGATTTAGAAGGTTCGTTATGTCAAGCTTATACAGAAACTGGTATGTGTGCTAGAGGTGGGGTTTGTAATTTTATTCATGTTAGAGAACCAGATTCTGATATTAAAAGGGAATTGAAATTGGCACAAGAGGCATTTTTGAATAAAAGAAATCAATCAACTGAAAGTAGTAATAATTCATAAAGTTAATTAGAAAAATTGCAGATCATCATCATCATCATCATCATCATCATCATCATCATCATCATTTGAATATAAATAATGAAAAACCATTTCAGGAATTTACAATTATACAAAGTTCCAGTGATGTGACCTATTGAAAAATATCCTGTTAAATAGGATGTAACTGTTTCAAAGAAGACACCCCCAATACTTTATCGATTACCTATAGTATGTAATTTCTATTCAACCATCGATTAATGATGATAAATATTAAAAATAATAATGGAAAATGGAAAAGATCACACACATATATAGTCACGTGACTTGGTAGATTTAATTAAAAAAATCTTAAAATTGTTCAACGTGTATAAATAAATAAATAAATATTAATTTGTTTGTAATTTTGAAATCATCATCATCATATAATCTTTGAAGGTTTCAGAAAACAATCTTTTTAATCAATCAAGAAAAGCAAGTATTATGGAATTAAATATATCCAGTATAAAGGATAAATCAGTTGATGAGTTATTTTCAAATTATTCAATTCAAGATTTAAAAAGATTAAAATCTAATCTTCAAAATGAAGTTAATTATAAGAGTACAGAATTAAGAAATTTAGTTGGTAGTAAATATAGAGATTTATTAAAAGTTGCCGATGATATAATAAAAATGAATGATTTAACTATATTAGAAAATAATAAATTAGTTGAATTAACGTTTAAAAAATCAAATTATAATAATAAATCATTATCAAATTTATCAAATTTTAATAAATCATATAAATTTAATCAATTAAATGAATCAAAATCAAAGAATAAAAAAATTATATTAAGAAATATAATACATGATTTGAATTATTCTTTTTTACAATTGAAAGAATCATTAAATGGATCATCGTTTGATTATACAGTTAATAATTATGAATCTATTGAAAATAATAATAACAGCAACAACATAGGTATAAATGAATCTACTTATAATAATTTTATTAATATTTCAAAACAATTCTATTTAACAGAACGGTTTTTTTCAAATGAATTATATACCAATTCTTCTTCTTCATATTCAATTGAAAAATATCAATCATTAAAAAAAGAATTTTTGAATGAAATTGAATTACAATTCATTAATTTATTAGAAGATGGTAATTCTGAATTTTCTATCAATTTATTAATTTCATATATTATAACAACTAAAATATCTCCAATTAAAGCAATTGAATGGTTTTTAAAAATTAGATTGAATAGAATATTTGAATTTCAATTAAATATTGATTTTACAAATTGTTTAAATTATATTTATAATTCATTGAATTATTTAAATGTTTTTAAAAATAAATTAACCAATGTTTTAATTAGATTGGTTTATTCTAATTCTAATAATTGGATAATGAATTCAAATTTCAAAAAATGGAATAAATGGTTAGATATTTCATTAATTGATTTCAAAATTGAATTCCCATTTACAATAAATGAATTGAAAAATTCAATTGATGAAATTTATTTACAAAATCAATTAAATTTTTGGAAATTGAAAATTGGATTAAATTTTTATAATAAATTTGAAATTATTTTTAATAATGTTAATAATTTAAATCAAATTGTTTTATTATTAAATAAATTATTAAATTCATTTAAAAATTTTACATCATTAACAGATTTGAAATTCATCAATAAAGAAAAAGATAAAGAAGAAGTTTTATTAATTGATGAATTATTATTAATTTGGAAAATCAAATATTTTGAATTATCAATCAATGATTCAAATCAATTCAATCGAATTTCAGAATTGATCTTATTAAATTTCAATGATTTAAATAAATTAAAACAAATTAAAACAAATAATGGATTAAATTTATTTAAATTTACAGATATTTCGGATATAGATTATTATATTCAACAAACATCAAATCCAACTATTAAAAATGAATTAATTGGATCAATTTCAATAAAATTGATTAATTTTGAAAAAAATTTAAATTTATTAATTCAATCATTAATTAATTTAAATAAATTAAGTTTAAATTTATTAAAACCAATGTTAACAATTGATGATTATGAAGATGATTCAATTTGGGAAAATATTTCTGAGAAATTGAAATTAATTTTAAAAGAATCTGTTGATTTAAATATAATTCAATTGAATAAATCAATTGAATTGTTTTTTGATAAAATTAATGGATTGATTAATACATCGAATGATTTGAAACCAGTTAGCTTATTATATTTAATTAGAATATTCATTCAAATAAACAATCAACTTGATTTAGTTTCAATAACAAATGAATTCCAACAATTAATAAAACAATCCACATCGTCAAATTCAACAACAGTTACGCAACAACCATCAATTGATTTGAATCAATTGATCAAACCAATAATATTAAAATTATTTAAACCATTAGTCAAACAAATTTCAACAAATTTCAAATCTCAAATAATAACTCTTATTTCGAATAGATTTATAAATGAACAACAACAGAATGATGATGAATTGTATCCTGAAATAGAATTATGGGATGAAATATCAATAAATTCTGAGGAATTTATCAAATTACCTAATTCTAGTTCATTACAATTAGAAAATATAATGTATCAATTGAGTTGTCAATTGGTTATGATTGATGAAGGAGAAGAAGAAGAAGAAGATTATTCTGATGTTTATTTAATTGAATCATTTGAATCTGTTAAAAAAGAATTGATTGATGAATTGATTGATTGTATCTGGGAAGGAATTAATCAAGTGGATATGGAAAAGACATCATCATCATCATCATCATCAGTTAAATTGAAAGCATTATTAACATATACAGATTTAATCTTTTTGAATTGTTTCAAATTAAATTCTTCAACTAATAAATCTATTGATGAATTAATACCTATTTTGAAAGACCAAATAGAGAAAAATCCAAAGATAATGGATAAATTGATTGTTTGGAATACTAATTTAATTGATGAATCATATCAATTGGGAATCAATCGATTGATTGTAGAACATTTCAAGAATTCTGTTTTAATGTTTGGTCCGTTGTCTAATTGAAAATCATCATAAGGTGAGGGGTGTGGTAAGTAAGTAACTAACTAAGTAAGTATACTATTGTAATATTATAATTGAAAAGAGTAAAGTAAAGTAAAGTAAAAAAAAAAAAAACCCCCATTATTTATCTACCACCTCTTGAATAATAATCAACCATTTCTCCTTGAGTCAATCCTAAAACACTACTATTTTGGAAATAAGCTAATCTTTCAATATCAGGCAAATATGGGAATTCATTCGTTGGTTTAGAATAAATTGTTGAATGAATATGATGATTCAACATTGATAATCTATTTAATGCTGTTGGATATGAATGAACAATATGTCCATTATTACTGTTGTTATTGTTGTTGTTCATCTTAGTTGTGTTTAGGAGAAGGAATAATTAACTACCTGATAGATAATCAATCAATGAAAAGAATAAATATTTGATGTGAAAAAGAAAAGTGAAAAATATAGTAAAATAAAATAAATTTGAAAAAAAAAAAATAGATAATCAGGTCACTTTACTTGTGTCACGTGTGGGATAATGAAATATTATATAATATATTGCATAATACACAAAAAAAATTATAGACGACGATCGACCTCTCGGATCGACCATAAAATGCTTATATAACTCCATAGACGATCGACCTCTCGGATCGACCCTGGCGGCCCGGGGCCGGAGTTTATTTATTAAAATTTGAAGGCCGGCCGGATCAACTATTATTGAATTACGGTTAACCATTAAAGTGTGTGTTTATTTAATTAAACATATATTGAATGAGATGGTAAGTGAATATGTATATAATTATATAACAATAATAGTTAGTGAAAAAAAATTGATAAATGGAAAGAGAGAGGCGTTGTTGTTGTACCTTGTTGTATGTATACCTGTTAATAGCAACTAATAGTAACAAGGCTGAAAAAAAAAAGACTCGGCTGAAATTTTAAAATTCATGACTACCAACAAGAAGAAGAACAAGAAGAACAACAAACAAGAACAAACAATACAATACAATATAGCAATGAAAAAGAAACAAGTAATTACTTATTATTATGTCTTTTTAAATAAATTTTAGCAAACGTTTATTTATTTAATACAACAATTGAATAGATAAATGGTTGATTAATAATAATTTAAATCATTTGTTAAGTCCATTTTATTTGTCTTGTGACTTAAATTTAATTTATATTTCTTTCTTTCTTTCTTTCTTTCTTTCTTTCTTTTATCATTACTTATTAAATCAATTATTCAAATATCATTACTTGTTCATTAATCAATTATCAATCAATTCATCTTTTGTTTTTACCATTCACTGTTCCCGTGTTCATTGTTCTTCCATCCATCTTGTAAATTTTATTTCATTTCCCATTTCCTCTTTTGCATTTTTCAATATTCTTCACACATTATTTATTTATAGAAAAAAATCATTATGTTAATTGGAGGTAAAAAAATACCTAATATCCCACCTCGTTATGCCTTTTTATTACCATTAATATCGGCTGGTTTTTGGTGGGCAATGTTAATTGCCATGTTATTATGTTGGATCATTCAAGGTCGACCTGTTTATGAACATAATCGTGCATATATGAAACATACTATAGTTTATCTATCTCATGTTGGTGCTACTAATATTCAACCTGTTTTCATTTGTGGATCTGCCATCATGGGAATTTTTTATGTTTGGACACTGATGGAAGAATTTTATCTTCGTTCAAATAGAAGAAAATATCTATTATATTCATTTAATAACAAGACTCATTTTTTACATTATTTATGTATAACATTTGCTACATTATCTTCAATATTCATCTTGTTAGTTGCTTGTTTAAAAGATACAGAATTTAATACGGCTCATTTAACTTCAGTTGCTTTATTCATTATTTTTGATCTATGTTTAACAATATCTCACATCATTTTATATCTTGGTTTTTATTCAAAGAAATATCCTTCCAAAAAATGGTTTAAAATATCTGGAATACTGAAATTGATTTGGTTATTAATAGCAATTGCATTTGCTTTAAGTTATGTTATATTAATGAAATTAGCTAATAAAGAAGGTGATGGTTCTCATAAATGGGGTTATTCAGGTGTACTGGAATGGACTTTATGTTTCTGGTTTGGAATATTGTTCTTCTTTTTCTCTCTTGATTTAAGTTTGAATAAATATTGGAAAGATGATGTCTTAGTTGATGATGATGATGATGATGACGATCATGATGATCATACTACTACTACTACTACTATCAATAATAATCAATCATCGATGCCTTATTCTCCCGATTCGGAGTTTAAGAATAATGAAAATAACTTAAATAATAATAATATTGTTTAAATACTTTATATATATATTACATAGTGTCCATATAATAATATACTTGTCAATTCAATATTAAACAACAATTAATTTTATCTTGGTGACAAAAAAAGAAAAGCAACACGAAATTATTTTAATTTTTAAAGCTGCGAAAAAATTATAATTTAACCGTTAAACATGTGCAATTTTTAGTACCAAATTTTTTTTTTTGGCTCGTGTTTGCTATTATTATTAAAACATGTGTTTTGTGTGTATAGTGTGGTTTAATGGTTTGTTGATTGATTGATTGATTGATTGATTGATTGATTATCTATCCAATTTAACATATTCTATTAATCAATTAAGTTCTCTCCAATTCCTTTTGATTGAACTGTGATTGTGTGTTGTTGTTGTTGTTGTTGCAATCATTAAAGATAAAGAGGTCACCTTTTTTTTTTTCCTTTCGGTTCAACACATTCAATGGAAATGTTTCGATTGAATTTAGATAAATATTTTCAAAGAAAAAATCATTTCAAAATCTTAATATGCTTAGGTATTTTTCTATCGATTCAATTGATTGTATTAGTTTTCCAATTCTCTTCATCAAAAGAAGATGAACAATTGAAAGAAATTGATTATAGAGTTGAAATATTAAGTGATGGTTCATTTGTTAAAGAGAAATTATTACCATCATCTATTAATTTACAACCATCAAATATTCCTGATAAAAAAACTTATAAATATAATTTAATGAATGATTTATTTCAAATATTAGTTGAAGCTAAACCAAATGTTGAACCATTTACTGAATATATTGAAAAAGCTGAACAAAAATTCTCAACTGATGATGATTTCCATTTTAGTGAAGAATATCTTTCAAATTTATTAAAATTAGATTCAAATTCAGTTGAAGAATTAAAATTAAAACATGAATTTTTTGTTGAAAAAGCATTAGATTTAAATTTAAATATATTTGGTAATTTACAAAAAAATGAAATTTCAGGTAATGGAATTGTTATAGTTGGTGGTGGGAAATTTACTTGGTTAGCTTTATTAAATATTCATCAATTAAGAGCAACAGGTTCAAATTTACCAGTTGAAGTTTATATACCAACTAAAGAAGATTATGAAAAAACTTTTTGTGAATCAATTTTACCAAATTTAAATTCAAAATGTTTATTAGGTTATGAAATATTACCATTAGAAAAATTTAATGATGCATTACAAATTGATGGTGGATTTCAATATAAAATATTATCAATATTATCTTCAACTTTCCGTAATGTTTTATTATTGGATGCAGATAACGTTGTTGTAACAAATCCTGATTTTTTATTTTCTTGGTCAACTTTTAAAGAAAAAGGATTAATATTATGGCCTGATTGTTGGTCAAGAACAACAAATCCAAATTATTATAAAATTGCTGATTTATCAATAGGGGTTAAACCAATTAGAGGTACTTTTAAAGATAATGAAAATCCTTTAGAATGGAATTATCATGATTTATCAGGTACTTTACCTAATCCATCATCAGAATCAGGTATGTTATTAGTTGATAAATTAACTCAAGTTAATACTTTATTATTATCCCTTTATTATAATACATATGGACCTGATTATTATTATCCATTAATCACACAAGGTGGTGCTGGAGAAGGAGATAAAGATACTTTTATAGCTGCTGCATATGCATTAAGTCAACCTGTTTATCAAGTACAACAACCAATGTCTTTCTTTGGATATCATGATTCGGAAGGTTTCAATGCTAAAGCATTAGGACAATGGGATCCAACAACTTCAAAAGAATTGGATGATTCTAAAAATGATGAGAATTTATTATTCATGCATTTATCATATCCAAAATTATATCCAGATGAATTAACTAGAGAAATAACTAAAAAAGATTCAGATGATGAAAATAAAGAACGTCATCATATTAAAATGTATGATGGTCCAATATGTAATAAACAATATGATTTTGATTTAAGAATGTGGGAATTGATGACACAATTGATATGTAAGAATTATAAACAAGGTGAGAATTCAATTGAAAATCAACCATTGATCGATGAAAAATATAGATTATCAGGATTAAAAGTGAATTATAATAATTTGTTCGATTCTCAACTTTATTGTAATAACTTACACTTGCCACATTTAGAATTTTTAAGAAATTTACAAAGTTGAATTAGTGATGATGATGATGATGACTATATATATATATATATATATGTGCCAACTACTCAAGAAGAAAAGCTAATGAGTTACATTTACAGTTATTTCACATATAGGAAAATTTCTGACAAAGAAATATAGTTTGATACAAGTATCAACAACGCCCCTTTAATACATTAGATTGTTTCAAAAAAAAAGGATTCACTTTCCATTTTATAGAGAAAAGTGGGAGTCGAGAGAGAGAGAGAGAGAGGTGGAAAACAACAAGGTGATTCAGATACATTTACCAAGTATAGAAAGATGAATTTTATGTCATGATTCAAAAACTATTATGATGGTGGTACTTACAGATTCTTGCTTTTCATGAACATTGTATACATGTGTCTGCCTGTTTTTTATTTATTTGTTTACTTACTTTTATTTGGTTATTGATTTGAGTGAGTGTACGTGTGTGTGTGTGACTGGCTGGAGATAGTGAAAATACGTCTTAATTTGTATACATATAAGAGAAGTGATGAACAGACACAATTCAATTATAATTTAATATATATACTGATGTGTTTTGTCCGCTGATGATCATGTATAAAGTTGTGAAATTGGTCAAAAACAGATATATCTTATGAATGGTTTGTATTAATTCGCTTGTTCAGATTCCAACCCAACCAACTTTGTAATTTGAAGTGAATAAATTATATAAATAAATAAATAAATAAATAAATAAAACTAATTTAAATAAATGCAAAATGAAATAGAAATAGCCAGTCTCACACATCTAATTTCTTGATATCATTAAACACTAATGCCCAATCGTTATAAACGTCTAATAATGTAGACCAAGATCCGAAAAATCCAACTTGAAAATCATTCAACCATCCATCAAATAATGACCAATGAACAGTTAACGGCAAATTAGCAGCGTTGGCTACTAAATTTCTAAGTAATTCTCTATTTTCGTTCAACAATAATGATTTGATCCCATTTAATTTAGTTAAATTAGTCATTGTTTTCAAAATCTTGACGATTTCTAAAACGACAAAAATAGCCCAGAGTCTACATGACATGACAAAATACCACAATGATTTTGAACCATGAGAACCTTTAGGATGTAAACTATATTCGTGGGAGATAAACCAACCTATATTTTCTAATGGTTGGAACCCCATGATAGATATCATATCAAATATTTCTAAAAATTTGAAAACTTTAGAAACTTTAGAATTTGTAGTGGAGTTTGATTTATTAAAACTTGATTTGATTTCACTTATACCAAATTCAAATAATCCTGGTATTGCCCACATTCTATTAAATATACGAACATCTGATAAATAATTTGAAAATGATTTCATTTTAATTCCAGTTTGATAAATCATTGATTTTTCAAATTTAATTTTCTCAAATTCTAAAGATTCTTTATCTTTTTCATTATTAACAAGTAATTCAGTTTCATGATTTGATAAAGAATTTGTTATATTATCAAATAATGGGAATTTAGATAAATATTTGATTAACAAATTAATCAATCTTAAATAAATTTTTTTGAAATCATTTTTCAATTTTGGTTGACGTTTAATTAATTCAGATATAAATAAAAATCCATAACAAATTAATGACAAAGTTCTATCCAATTTAGCAGGATCTAAAAATGGTTCGTTCAATTTCCCATAAAATTTCTCTGATGTTAATAGTTTGATAATATATTGTAATTTTTGAAGTATTTTACTAGGTGATTGTAATAACAATGAACGAGTAGCAACATTTGATGGTGAGTACGTTGTAGGGATGTTCTTTGATATCAATGTGATTGGTATATCTTTAGATCTTCCTGGTAAATCTGATATATTCATGATATTAAGAATATTGCGTTTAAAGTATTGGAAAGACAAAATTTGTTGTAATACTTATCGTATCGTTTCGTAAAAGAATGAAAACACCAATAAGAGTGTTTTAAATTGTAAGATATTGAAATAAAAATAATTTAGTATATTTACTATATTTAGTATTATATCAACTATAGGCTCCCTTACTTAAAAGGTCAATTAAAAAAAATAAGGGGGGGAAGAAAGAAAGAAAGAAAAAGTGGATTATTCTTTTTATTTAAGTAGATTGTAATTTATAATTATAATGACTCTGGTTATCCCTTCAATTATATCATTGTTTAGACCTTTCAATAACTAATCCATGTGATAACAGACATTAAACATGATGATTGTCATGTTCTTCAAAGATTTGGTGAGCACTGAGGAATTCACATGTCAATTACTGGATTGGGAAATTTGAAACGGTGCGGCTCTATTTTGGTTTTGAATTTTTTGAATTTTTCATTTTTTTTTTGATCTTTTCTATTTTGTTTGTTTTGAGGGGGGATGGGGTTGTGGGTATATATATACACATTATTTACATTATTTACATTATTTACATTTATTTCACGATGAAAACAAGTGCCTTTTTCTTCATGATCAGTTTATCAATCTTCTTTCCTTCCAACCATTTCTTACCATCTTTGGTACTTAACAACTCTTGTAAACATATCTCTTCGCTCTCGATCAAGTCATCACTAGACTTATGAACAAATCTCATCTTACCATTAACAATCACATTATATGGGATGGAATTGTTATGAATTAATTTCTCATTCTTCGGCCAGTCAGAAACCAATATAGATTCTATCTCTTGTATTTCAGAATTCTTATACAATAATTCATTTGATTCTTCAGAGACTGCTGGTGTCACTGGAGACATGATAATTATTAATTTTTTGAAATAATCATGATACAGTTTAGTATCAATGTTGCCATTATTGAGTTCAGAGAATAATTTGTTTGTATATTTCATGTAAAATGAAATTACAGTATTTAATGATAATGTTTTTTCGAAACATTCCGAGATCGATTGAATGTACCCTTCTAATTCATTATGAAATTCTATTTCAAATTCATTGTACTCTGAATGAGACTTCTTCTTGTTACCATTATTATTATTATCATCATTACCGGGTATAATGCGTGTGGATATCGTATCAGCAATAGTTAACACTTTCCTTAACCATCTCTCAATACCAACTATTTTCGCTTCATCCCACTCCAAAACATCTGTGATTGGTGCTTGAAACAAAATATGAGCTCTTGTTGAATCGGCACCGTGTTTAGATATACATTCTGCAGGATCAGCACCATTATATTTCGACTTTGACATCTTTTCGTAGGATATTGAACAAATATTATTAGTACCCTTGACAACAGTATCACCATTTGAATTATTTTCATATTCATCAGGCTTCAAAAATTTCCCATTCTCAGGATCAACAAAAGTCTTACCATGAACCATTCCTTGACTGACTAGTTTCTTGATTGGCTCCCCATTCATCTCTTTACTGTCAAACATTCCAATAGATTGCAAAAACTTAGAAACAAATCTGGTGTAAAGTAAATGCAATATAGCGTGTTCAATTCCTCCAATATATTGGTCAACAGGCATATACTTATCTGCTAACTCTTTATTGAATAGTTCCTTTTTATTCAATGGATCAACGTATCTAAACATATACCAAGATGAGTCCATGAAGGTATCCATCGTATCAGTATCCCTTTTAGCTTCATCAGAACCACATGATGGACATGAACAATTAACAAATTCTGGGATCTGAGCTAATGGAGAACCGCCCTTCCCTAGTAACTTGTCAACTTTTGGTAATTTGACTGGTAATTGATCGTCTGGTACAGCTACCGGTCCACAATCAGGACAATGAATAATTGGAATTGGTGCTCCCCAATATCTTTGTCTACTTATTAACCAATCTCTAATTTTATAATTGACATGATGAGATCCAAGTTTGGCTTTTTCTAACTGTTTGATAACTTTTTCCCGTGCTTCATTGGCCGTTAAACCTTTCAAATCATTTGAATTGATATTCATCATCCCATGTTTCGAGGTATATGGACCTTCTTCAATTTGTTGTTGATCAACAGGGTCAACAGTTTTAATTATAGCTGCATTTCCTCCCATGTTATGCAACCAAAATTCATAATCTCTCACATCATGTGCTGGACAACCCATCACAGCACCATCTCCATAACCTCCAATGACATAAGGAGCCACAAATACAGGAACTTGTAATGATGGATCTAAAGGATTCGTCACTTTGAATTGATTCAATTTATAACCTTCTTTTGATGATTCGATGCCTTCGGATAATGAAGAAGAAGACTGTTCATTATTCATATATTCAATGAATGATCTTAATTTGGGATCTGTTTTTGAAAGTTGTTGAGTGATTGGATGATCAAAAGATAAAGCTAAATATTGCACGCTATAAATAGTTTCTGCTCTTGTTGTGAAAACATCAATTGACGATTGAGATAAAGAATCTATTGTTGAGTTATTAAATATATTAAAAGTTAATTTTGCTCCATGACTTTCACCAATCCAATTTTTCTGCATTGCTTTAACTTTGGATGGCCACTCATCTAATAATTGTAAATCTTTATTCAATTCTTTAGCAAATTTAGTTATACCTAGAAACCATTGTTCTAGTAATCTTTTCTCTACAATGGCACCTGATCTCCAAGATCTACCCTGTTCGTCAACTTGTTCATTCGCTAACACTGTATTATCAATTGGATCCCAGTTGATTTCAGCTTTCTTCCGATATGCTAGTCCATTTTCAAACATTAATAAGAATAATTTCTGTGTCCATTTGTAATAATCCGGATTACAAGTGGTCACTTCCCGTTCCCAATCAAAATCAGCAAGCATCATTTCCATCTGCTGTTTCATCTTGATAATGTTCGATTTAGTCCAATCATCAGGATTTATATTTCTTTCCACTGCAGCATTTTCGGCAGGTAATCCAAAAGCATCCCATCCCATAGGGTGAATTACATTGAAACCTTTCATTCGATAATACCTTGCTAGTACATCAGATATAGTGTACACTCTCAAATGACCAATATGTAACATCCCTGAAGGATAAGGGAACATTGTCAGGGAATATTTCTTAGGGCCATTCTGATTAGTAGGTGAAAACTTCCGTGGATTCAAACCTTTATGATTAGTTATTTGCTTCCAGCGGGATAGCCACTTGGAATCCAATGATACTAGGTCTGCAAGAATGGATGTCCTTGATCCCTTACTCATGTCTTGGTACAATCACTGGTTGTCTTTGTGTGTCTATGTTTGCCAGATCTTTTATCACTTAATTCTCCTGCTCATCAACACCCTTTCCTCTTTATAAAGCTTCGAAAGCCAAAAGAAGTGAAAAATCAAGGTGTACTTGTGCTGTGTAGAGATGTGTTTCTGGATAAGTTCTTTCAATTTGAAATTCATGCACACACGTCCCCCTTGCCTATTAATGGGATCTATTGTTAAGTTGACTGATGATTTTATGAACTATCAAACTCAAGTTGATAGGTAGTATTATCTCACTCTCTATAACAACATTTAGTACTTTGTATACTGTCATTAGATTATACGTAGGTTTTACAATGCCTGGAATAAAGAGGAGCGCTTCCGATACGGGATCTGATTCAGAAACAACTCCAAACAAATCCCCACGTTATTTAAAGACGCGCTCCGTGTCTCCTCCATCATCTCCAATATCCAACATCAGCAGCAGTAGTAGTAGTGGTAACAGTATCAATAATTTAAGAGAAGGAAGGAACATAAATGGGAACGTTGCAATGAATGGAGTCAAGGAAAAACATGTCGTGGATGATTTTCAAGTTGAACAAAGTCCTGATGTCATTGTTGATGAAACAAGAGTTGACGTGGGTACTCAATTCACTCAAAATGTTACTCGGAAGCTAAAAAAGAGAAGAACCATTGGTGTCATGACACAGCATAATGCTACTAGTGGTAGAAGTGGTGGGAACTCAGATGCAACAGATGACTCACCAGCTAAAGCTGGGATCATTTTGAAGTTAGAACTATTCAATTTTATGTGTCATTCAGCATTCAGTCTCGAATTTGGTGAACAAACAAATTTCATCATCGGTAGAAATGGGTCTGGTAAGTCTGCTGTTCTGACAGGGATCTCAGTTGCATTGGGTGCAAAGGCAAGTGACACCGATCGTGGTAACTCGTTAAAAGGTTTAATCATGCATGGCAAAAATGTTGCTAGAGCTATAGTCACTTTCAAAAATGAAGGCCCGGAGGCTTATAAACCAGAAGAATATGGTAAAAAGATCATCATTGAAAGGGTTTTGAAAGCTGATGGTAGCCCCAGTTGTAGTATCAAAGATTACAAAGGTAAAGTTAAGTCGAATAAAAAACAGACAATTGATGAGATTTTAGAGTATTATGGTATTACTATCGCAAATCCTATGACTATCTTAACACAAACTGAAGCTAAAACTTTTTTGGCTCATTCCACCGATGAAGGTAAGTTTCGATATTTTATGGAGGGTACAAGATTACAAGAAACATTCGACAATGTCAGCGGTCTACAGAACGATTTGAATGAAATATATCATAAGATACAAAAAGATCAAGAATTTTTAGTTCAAGCAAAAGATAAAGTGGCATCTACTTTAGAAACATGGGGCAATTTCAAAAATTCAGATGAATTCAAAAAACAGCAAGATATATTATCAGGGAAAAGATTATGGTTGGAAGTTTCTGAGAAGCAGGATCAATCTGCCAGAGCTTTGAATCTTTTAGAACAACGTAAGACTATTGCTAAACAGGCTGAAAGTGAAGCAAAGACAAAAGATGAGAATATTAGTATATATGAATCTCAGCTTGAAGCATTAGATGAACGATTGCAAACGATCTCAACGGATATACGTCATGTGGAAGAACAAAGAGATGAAATCAGAGATAGTATGGAAGAAAAGGCAAAAGTGATCAAAAAGACACAGGCATCTATTAAATCCACTGAAGAGCAATTGTCTGCGAGTAATAAAAGTATGAAAGAAATGGGATCAAAGATAGAAAATGAAAAGGTAAGATTATCTAATATAACAGGTGACTCATTTGAAAGATTTCAAACTGCTAAAGAAAAAAACACTGAAGAACTTGAATCTAATAATATGAAAATTGAAAGATCTGTCAATCAAATCGAATCATTGAGATTTAAAAAGGAAGAAACTCTTAGACCTATTCAAGAATCAATAAAAGACACAGTTTCTCAAATCAGAAGCTTGGAAAGGCCTAGGCAACAACACGCAAATGAACAAAGTAGTCGATTGGATGCATATGGTTCGTCAGTCATAAGTCTATCGAGAGATATCCAAAACAGTTCTAGAAATTTTACAGGTAAAGTTACAGGACCAATGGGTCTTCATATATCGTTGAAATCGGAGCATGATAAATGGGGTTGGGTTATTGAAACATTATTACAGCGTCAAATGAATACTTTTGTCGTTGAGAACTTTAAAGATTCATCATTGTTGAGAAACAAAATGAGACATTACAAGAATAATTGTGAGATCACTGTTAGAAGACCTGAAGTTTTTGATTATTCACATTCAATTCCCCACCAAAATCATTTGAAGATATTGGACACTTTAGTAATTGATGATAAGAATATTGAATGTATCTTAGTTGATGCCAGTAAGATTCACAGCACTTTATTGATAGAAGATAGAGTTACTGCTCAAAATATCTTGCTGAACGATCGTGAAAACAAGATCAATGCTATTATCTATCTGGTTCAAGGTGGTGCCATTAGATTGACCAAAAAAAATGGTACTTTACAAAGTGATCCAATCAAGCCTCCACCTAAACATCTAATCATACGATTGCATAAAGTTGGCTCTCACTCGGAAGATCCAAGACTGAGAATTGAAAGAGAATTGAGCGAACTCAAAATGAAGTTAGGTGAACTAGAAAATGAGAAAAAACTCAAAAACGAAAGAATTGATAATGACATCAAGCAAGTTCAGAAAGACATTGATAATTTCCGAACTAGAAATAATTCTTTGAAAAAGGCAATTAGTAAGATTGATAGTAAATTGGAAGAGCTTGAAAGTGGTACTGGTGCATTGGAATCATATCAAGATTCTTATAAATCATATGAACTTGAAATCAAATTGCAAGTTCAAGAAATTCAAGAAACCAAGAAAATTGTGGAAGAGGCCAGAATTGAATTTGAGTCTTTGAAAGACAAATATGCTGATTTCACAAATACTAGGACTACTTTATCTAATGAAAAGCATTCTTTAACTGAGCAAGTGACCGATTTGAATGATAGAATATATGAAGCTCGTGAATATTTAGCTCTTCATGCTGGTAATATTGAGAAACTAAATACTGAAATTGATAAATTACACAAATTTGTTTATCAAGACCTGCCACCTGTTATTGATAAATTAATTACAACTGCTAATTCACACTGTACTCAAGAAAATGCTGGTATCAAACAAGGTGATACTATTGAACAGGTTGATAAAGATATTGAAACAATTGCAAGAAGCTTGGCTCATATTGAAGAAGAAGTTGGGATCAGTAGAGATCAAGCTAAATTGAACGTTGTTCAAGCTCGTGACAACTATAATGATGTTAAATCTAAGTTTGAAGAAAGTGTTAGTTTACATAATAATTTAGGTCAATCTTTACAGGCTAGATTAGAAAATCTAACTTCTACAGCAAGTTTGTTAATTCAAGAAGTCAATCATGTTTTTGAAACAGCTTTAAAATTGAGAGGCTTTACAGGGAAAATTGATTTTGATTTCAGCAATGCTAGATTGACATTAAAAGTTTCAACTAAACCTAATGAGAGTTTAAGAAACGTTGAATCATTCTCAGGAGGTGAGAAATCTTTCGCACAAATAGCATTTTTGTTGGCTATCTGGAAACCAATGCAATCTAAGATTAGAGGATTGGATGAATTTGATGTTTTCATGGATCAAGTCAATAGAAGATTAGCATTGAAATTAATTTTGAAAAAAGTTAGTGAAAATCCAAAGACTCAAACGATTTTTATAACACCTTTACAAATTACACAAATTGAAGGATTAGATAGAAGTTCTGTTCATATTCATGAAGTTACTCCTCCTGAAAGAACAACTATTTAGTGGTTCATTTCCTTGTGTGATTTTCTCGTTGTATTATTAATTAATGTTTATAGATGTTAGATGTATTATGCATTCCGCTCTATTGTTCAATTTTTGTAATTCTTCAGCTTCTCATAATTCAATATTGATTTATTTCTGAGCTATGTTTATTTAATCTACCCTATCATACGTTTGTTATTGTAGTAAATTGTAAGGTTTTTTATCGTACTTAAGATCTGAATTATCAACTTGTTAAGTAACATGTCTTCAAAATATATGCTTATTCAACTGCCTGAAATGGATAAGTTTGAATAAGTAATTGATTCATTTAACCATACAGAGTAGCATTAAACAGATATTTTCAATTCATTGATTTAGTACTTAAAAAGTACTTCCTTGATAGGATTTTGAGTAGATGGTTTTCTTGGTAGTTTAAGGCCTATACTTACTACCTGCCTCAAAGTGGTATCAAAAGGAGTTTGGGTGTAACTCTTCAAATGATGATGAAACAGTTGTTGTAGATGCTCTACTTCTTCTTGATTAGTTGTACTAATTGTTAAACTCATCACTGATATTTAATTATATTACTAATCGATTCAATGTTTTCCTTCTTGTGTTTTTTTTAACTTTATACTTTTATAGAATTAATAATTTAACAATATTAAAATTTAACACCAAACATTTTTTGAAAAAACATTTATCATAAAAAATTACTTGTATTTATTACTCCAACTTGAAGAAGCTGATCATGTTAGTTAGGAGTTAATACAAAGGCTTTAAAACGACCTGTTGTCGAAGTTAATGGGACAAAACAAGCTTAGAGACAAATACCCACCTCATAGAAAAAGGGAAATGTAAACAACATTACATAAGACTTAGACAATATTATAAGTAAAATTATGTAACAATTAATTAATTTATTAGGTAAGCAAGTAAAAATGATCTACAAAGGTACTAAAAGTATGGCAAGTTCCATCCTTATTAGCTCAGTTGGTAGAGCGTTCGGCTTTTAAGGATTCTGATTTCGAGAAGTCGACCGAAATGTCCAGGGTTCGAGCCCCTGATAAGGAGCTTATTTTTTTTTTGCTTTTTGCTTTGTTGAATTTCTCATAAGATCAATTCGAACATTGCACAAACGCATCATCACTATTAATATAAATAAACAAACTTATAAACAATTCACTTGTCTAATAATATTTGATAAATTTTGTAACAACTAATTAGTGAATTTTGGCGAATAACCATTATAACGTATGACCTGACTCAAACAATTGATTATAGGATCAACGGAGCAATGCTCGGCAATCTCAATAAAATATTTTTTTTCCAATCTTAATTGTGGATCTGTCCTTTTGATCAAGTTTAATTTAAAATAATACTAATCTTATTTAATGTGTTGTAGACCTATTTGATTCATAAACAACTGTATCAATTCAGTTATTCATCGATTATTTATAAAGCTACATACTGTCACTAACAATGATTTCAACAAAAGAGATAGATCAATTTTTGTTTGAAACGTTAAAGAAGATTGATCCACGTTTGATAGAGTATCATCACATGTTTCAAGTTTCCTTGTTATGGCTACCACTATGGGTATATTTCTTAGTTTATATTACTATTATCACTGTTTTCATAAAATTAATCAGATCATTCCATTTCATTAACAAAGTTACTTTGATCACACCTTATAATCCAATAAAATTTGACACTAAAGACGATAATGATGCCAAGACGATACCTGAGTTAATCGATGAATCAATTCCTCAGTTTAAGAATAATGCACGTTCTTTATTCAATCCATTGTTGATCAATGGACATTTCCATACCATGTGGGCTGGTCTTCGTAATTTTAGAAGAACTGATAAGTTATATTTTGCGAGAGAAGTTTTGAATTATCCGGATGGTGGATCTGGATCTTTAGACAGAGTTATTACCAAGGAATCATATGCTTCTACTGTTGTTCAAGATGAAGATATACCAGAAGGTCAAGATACGAAAATTACTCAAAATACTAGATATTTCACAAAGAATGAATTGAAGAATTTGAAATCTGATGATAATAAACCTCTAATGATTGCATTACATGGATTATCTGGATCATCGGCTGAAGCTTATGTTAGATGTTTATTCAGTAGATTGTATGAAAGATATGGATTTGAGTGCTTTGTTCTAAATTCTCGTGGTTGTGGTAAAACTAAGTTAACTGCTCCTACGCTGTTCAATGGATTATGGACTGAAGATATTAGATTCGCTGTTGATCATCTACGTGAGTTGTATCCAAACCGACCAATATACGCATCTGGATTTAGTTTGGGTGCTTCAATTTTAGCTAATTATTTAGGTCAAGAAGGAGACAAATCAAAAATCAAATTAGCTTGTATATTGGGAAATCCATGGGATTTAATCCATTCTTCACATGCATTTGGAACTGATTTCATTTCAAAAAATCTCTATTCTCCTGTGATGACATACCCATTGAAAAAATTATTGCTCGAACATTATGATGAATTGAAAAAGAGTCCTGTTTTTTTGAAAGCTTTTGAGAATGATTTTGATAAGATTTATAGATTGAGTGAATTTGATGATTATTTCACTTCTAGATTATTTGGATTCAATTGTGCATCTGAATATTACCGTGAAGGTTCATCAATGCTTAGAATTTTTGCAATTAGAACACCATCTCTTATTATGAATTCTGTTGATGATCCAGTTGTTGGAGGTGGTAGAGTCGCAATACCTTTAAGAGAAGCTAAATTGAATCCTTATTTAACTTTGATTACAACTAGTTTAGGTGGTCATTTAGGTTGGTTTACATGGAATAATACTAGATGGTATGCTGACCCGTTATCCAAATTTCTTAATGAATATCAATTGAAATTTGCTAATTCTGAAATCTTAGTGAAAGAGGAAGATTTACCAGCTGTTCATAAGGTAGTTGACGGGAAATTAACTGGTCCTTTTCACTAAATAGCAAATACTAAATATTTCAGTGTTATACATATACTAAAAATAGTTCACAAATAGTCATTATTTATAGAAAGCATATTTTTTTTTTTTTTTTCTAATTTATAGATGGAATTTATTAGTGCGTGATTACAAATGTAACTAACTATATACGGAATTAATGATAAAATAAATGAAAATGAACAAGAAAAGCAATAAAACCCTAGGAATAAATAATTTAAAAGACAAAGAAAAGAAACATAATGACAACCCACAAAGAACAATCAAAAATCAAAGATATACAAAAATCAAAAAAAAAAAAAAAAAACCAGAAAAGCAAAATAATCTTATACTTATAAAGCAGGTCCGGCAGCTTTAACTTCTTCAGTACAGTTAGATGAATACTTTTCGAAATTTTCCATAAACAATTGAGCTAAATTAGTAACTTCAGTATTGAAATCAGCATTACCTAAAGTCCAATTCTTTGATGGATTTAAAATTTCACTTGGAACACCTGGACAAGATTTTGGAATTTCTAATCCAAATGTAGGATAAGTTTCAAATTCAACTTCACTCAATTCACCAGAATGGATAGCATCCAAGATAGCTCTAGTATATTTCAATGGACATCTCTTACCACCTTTAGCGGCAGATTGACCAGTCCATCCAGTATTCAACAACCAAGCTGTTGATTGATGTTCAGTCATTTTATCAGACAATTGTTGAGCGTATTTCATTGGATGTAAAACCAAGAAAGGTTGTCCGAAACAAGCAGAGAATGTAGCTTCAGGTTCAGTAATACCCATTTCAGTACCAGCCATCTTAGAAGTGTAACCAGAAATGAAATGATACATCACTTGAGAATTAGTCAACTTAGAAACAGGTGGCAAGACACCTCTTGCATCACAAGTTAATAAAACAATATTTTTAGGATGAGAATCAGCAAGACATGGGATCTTAGCAGATGGAATATATTCGATTGGGTAAGCACATCTTGTATTTTCAGTAATATTTGAATCTTCATAATCGACTGATCTAGTCACAGGATCATAAATGACATTTTCCAAGACCGAACCAAATCTGATAGCGTTATAAATTTCAGGTTCCTTTTCAGCTGATAAATCTAAACATTTAGCATAACAACCACCTTCAATATTGAAAACACCATAATCAGACCAACAATGTTCATCATCACCAATTAATTTTCTATTTGGATCAGCACTTAAAGTAGTCTTACCAGTACCTGATAAACCAAAGAATAATGTGACATCACCATTTTGAACACCTTGATTAGCAGATGAATGTAAAGTTAAAACTTTATGTTTGATTGGCATTAAATAAAACATAACTGTAAAGATACCTTTTTTCATTTCACCTGCATATTCTGTTCCTAATATAACCATTTCCATTTCTTTGAAATTGATTTCAACTGAAGTTGCAGAAGTCATACCTTTTGTGAAAACATTAGCTGGAAATTTACCTGCATTCCAAATTGTGAAATCTGGTTCACCAAAATTCTTCAGTTCTTCATCTGTTGGTTTAATTAACATGTTTTTCATGAATAATGCATGATAAGCTCTAGCACAAACAATTCTAACTTTAATTCTATATCTTGGATCCCAACCTGCAAAAGCATCAATAACGTAAACTTTTTCTCTAGTTCTTAAATAATCAATAGCTCTACTCTTGGAAATTTTCCAAGTTTGTTCATCAACTTTTTTATTCACTGGTCCCCACCAGATATCATCAGTTGAAGTTTCTTCATCCACAATTCTTTTATCCTTTGGTGATCTACCAGTTTTAGAACCTGAATATGCTATTAATGCACCTGAAGATGAAATCGTGGTACCTTTTTCTTTCAAAGCATCTTCATACAAGATTGGAACAGATGAATTATAATGAATTGTAGCTTCAGGATCCAATCCTAAAGTAGCAACAACATTATTTTTTCTAACTTGCTTAGAATAACCTGCATCTTGTTTAACTAAATTGGATTCGTATTCTCTATGTAAATCGACTGCCGTTGGTGCCATGATGAGAGTGTGTATGTATGTATGTATTTATGTATGTATGTTGATTTGTTTTTTTGAATAAAAAAACTAATGATTGAATGAAATGAATATTTGGATAATAATACTATTATTTGAATAAACTTGTTAATTATACATTCATAATAAATCAAAGTAATTAGTTATTTACAAAAGAATGGATATATCATTATATTTATAGCAAGTCATTGTTAATAATATAACCCGGGGAAGACCAACCTATCAAATTATACGAATTAAAATTTAAATTTAAAACTATACTGTTGCTTCCAACTTCTGTCAACTGCGCATTTAAGCACTCAAAACAAATAAAACAGCATCATCCCCCTTATTACCTACCCACCTACTAACAATTAAAGAAACAAAAAAATACCTCACAAGAGAGAATAAAATTTGGAAAAAAAATGAAATAAAAAACATAAATAATATATGCATATAAAAAATGATGAAATTTTCTCCGGGATAAAGGGAGCATTTTTAAAAAAAACTATAAATTATAAGGAGCCGCGCCGGAGATTTTAACTTTTTTGTGGGGAAAGGAGGGAAACCTCCGTTTTTCCGGGAGATTCGTGTGAATTTTGTGGTTGGTTTGGTGAATGGAATTAATAGTAATTTAATATACCCAAAGAAATGGGCGTGTTTGCGCTTGGGCAAATGGGTGACGTATAAGTTCTTAAAAAAGGGAGATTACAATACAATATAATATAGATAGGTTTTTTTTATTATGTTAAGTAATGTAATGTAATGTCTGACTCATAAATAAGGTTAAAAATCCCACTCAGAGTAAGTATAAAGTCATTGCAATGTATGTATGTATGTATAAACTATTCTACATATTCATAGTGTAAGTCAAATTAACATAGTTTGAATATTCTCATACCACATCAATCATTATCTGATGACAATTTAAAAAATCATGAGACCCAACCCTTATTACACTGATCAACCAACTAACTAACCAACACCAATTTAATACAACTTTGTTTAAATTCTAGAAAAACCATCAGTTTTGTTACCTTACTACCTGTCTCAAGTGTTAAAATAAATTTAAATTTAAATTTAAATCAAATTACAACCTGTCAGAAGACTATAACTAAATTAAACTTTACTTTCGACATCACATGGTCAAGTCATAAAATTGGCCCTCTTTTTTTTGTAAAGTGTCCGAAAAACCTTATTTTAAAATATTATAATAACCACTACGTAATAGATTATATAACCGGATATATAATATATCCCCGGGACTTTACGGGGGTCCCCAAAAAATTCTCTTTTTGTTCCTAATTTCTACACGCGCACACGAACAAATTACAACCCGGTTCTTTCCATACAACCTTCCCCGGGATCAACCGTTCGTCTGTCTGTTTTTTTTCTCTTATCAATAATAACAAACAGGATGGAATTGAATTGAATTGAATTGAATTGATCTGATGATGAATATACTTGGAATCAGATTGAATGTCAACAACTAGAGACATTCATTTGATATAAACCTTTCTTAATTGAATGAAATTTAAGGTTAAACATTTAAATGTATAAACACACTACTACATATCATCTTTGTTGTTCTCGGATTCTCAGTTTATTTCCCTGTTTCCAGTCATTTTAGTAGTAGTAATAATAATAATAATTTATAGTATACTTTTTCTTCTTCTTTAAAGTCAGAAAGTGAATTGAATTGCTTGATCCGTATTAATCAATCGGCTTTGACTTGTAGATTGATTGACATAAATCATTCAAATCACCCGTTACATATACATACAATTTAGAAAACATCACTTTGCTTGAATTTACTTATTGTCTTGAATTGTTAAATTTTGTGTCTTGTGACAGTGTGACATGGTGTGAATTTAAAGGGCAAACTATTATCTATCTATTTAATTATTTATCTCTACCCATGGCTGTTTCAACAAAAGCCACAGCCATGATTCTTGGCCAGACTTTTTTTATTTGATAAGATTACGAATACTCCATTTACAATCTTAAACCCTTCAAGTGTCAATCAATATACATACATATATATATATATATATATATATATAAAAGCCAATAGAAATTTGATTACAAAAAACACAAATAATTAGACAAAAGTTATCAATATCAATTAAAAAAATCTCATGAAAAAGCATCAATTTCAAACTAAATTAGCAAAACAAGTCAAAGGAAGAAAGAAAGAAAGAAAAAAAAATATCCACAAACATAATATGTAGGGACAAAAGATAAAGAACCCAGACATAACTGAATATACTGAAATAAATCAGTCAAATAAAAGAAAGATTTAATCAAATCATTTATTCAGTCTTTTCTTGAACCTTGTTCAATAAATCACTAGCAGGACCAGCAGATTCACCAACAGAACCACCAACAATGATATATTTATCACTTAATGGCTTGATAACCTTTTGATAAACCAAAGCAGCACCATTATATTGTGGTAAAGCTAAATATAACAAAAACAAAGTTTTGATCAAAAAATATGATGGAACCCAGTATAAGATAGCCTTTGACCAGAATTCAAAAACATTTAATGCTGCAAAGACAACCCAATAAGTTAATAATTGAACATCATCTCTTGTTCCTGAAGTCTTTAATGCTTTTAAAGATAAATAACCAGGAACAACAAATCCAGCAATGTTTGAAAGTAATTGACCAATACCTCCAAAATTTAAAAAGACTAATAATAAGTAAAATGCACCTGATCCTAAAACGGCATATGATCTTGGTAAGTTGGATTTGGCTTCAAATTGATCTAAAACAGAATAACCTTTAGTTTGCTAAATTATAATAATTGACCGAAATTGCCAAAAAAAAAAAAATGTTAGTATATCATGAGAAGTAGTAACTATGATGAATCTTGATTGATCAGACTTAGATAGGTAAACCTAACAGAGTCAATGCCCAATTAAACAGTATGATTGAGATTAAAAGATCACTATCAATGAATGATGGTCTGTTCTTTTCTTTATTTATCGATCTAGTTTGATTAAAAGACAGAATAATCTATATATAGATTTGACCATAATATTATTATACTCACTTGATCAATATTAGCAAAAAAGTGCTGAGCTTGTGATTGGAAGTTTCCGAAATCCACCATTGTTTATTTATTTATTTATTTGCAAATTAATTAATTATAATTGAATAAATTGTTCAATTCAAGTGAAAGATATTAAAAGTAATGGAACAAAAACCAAAAAAAAAAAAGTTAAACCTTTAATAATCGGTACCTGTGAGAGAAACCTTAGAAAGCCATAGTTTCGCAAGATTTTTAAAAATTCATCTTTAAAAGGAGGTTTGCTGTTCAGATTACGTAAATGTGGTGCAGAGAGGCAAAAGTATAATTTATCTATTATCAATTACATATTACTACTATATGATGGATCTAACTAACTAAGATTCTAGAATGAATATCAGATATCTATTATTTTGATAACCTCCACCTCCACCTCCGCTTACAACGTTTGATTGACACCTGCAAAGTCAAACTGTCTGGTAACATTCTCTCCATCAACATCATACACTAACTTCACTCTGATCTTAATTTTAGCTCCAGGGTTACCTGTAATCTTAACTCCCAAAGTGGCAGATTCTTCACTATTTAAGTAACTCTTGGAAATTGGAGATAATTGTAATTTCTGTTGTTTGGTAACAGCACATAATACATTAATATTTGATATCGTCTTATTGTTACTAGAAATATTCGACACTCTAATATCTAAGTTTCCAGATCCATTTCCAACTTCCTTTACTATGAAACCAATTGATATATTCGAATCTTTAAAAGCTGGTATTAAGTCACTAGCTTGAATTGATGGCAATTCAGAGATAATATTATTATTTTCAGGAGCAATTGTAGTAGAAGGGGAAGATGATCCAAATAAGTTCATTATATCGGAATTCTTTGAGTTAGCGGTAGCGACAGCGGCATTTCCACTTGAACCAACAGTATTAGTAGATGGAATTCCATCTGAAATATTACTGTTTCCAAAGATATCAGATAATAAATCGAGCGCGCTTTCCTTTTGTTGATTCTGTTGATGTTGTTTATTAGCACTAGATCCATTAGTTGAAAAAGATTGACTGCTTGGCTCATCGTCACCTAACAAGTCTAATAATAAATCACCCGCTTTAGATGCCGATTTCAATTTACCCGAACCTATTGTTGATCTTGTAACTAATGTAATCTCTTCATGTTCTTTAACCGGTGGTGGTGGCATTCTTTCTAACAATCCTCTCTTTGTTGAAGATGGTTGACCAAAAATTTGACTATATTCAATAGCTCTGATTTGAATCTCTAAATTATTATCATTCTTTGCAGAATTTGTTATTTGTCTCAAAGATTCAATATTTTTAGCTTCTTTGAATCTAGCGGATAATTTCAAAGCTGATGTCAATGCATATAATTTGATCTGATTAGTTTGATCAGATCTATCAAACATTGAAACATGTAAAAATGTTTCCAATATTTTAACTAAAGATCTTTCGGTGATAGTTTCAGTTTTCTTGAATGCATCTTCATATGTGGAACCTAGTACTAAATCACCATATTCTCCAATACTCCAAATGCAAACTAGTGCTAAACCAAATTCATTATATGAAGTGTAACTAGCCTTGATCAACTCAATGACAAAATACTTCGTTAATTCAGTATCATTATTTTGCATAATTAAAGCTAAAACATTGGATAAAATGTCACTGGTAAAATAATTTCCAGTATGTTTTAAAAGTGAAATCAAAGTTTCAAAATGCCATTTCAAATTCGGACTATATTTATTACATGCAATTGTTAGTTGTGTAGTAATATAAGGTTTCAATTCATCATCCGAATTACTTAAAAATGCTATCAATTCTTTCGTCAACACCCTTATATTTTGTGTATTCATGATAGCAAATGTTAATTCTAGAGCTCTACGACGAATGGATATATCCCCATCTTGTAAACAACTGACAATCGTAGCTCTATGTCTCTGAACAGAAAGTGGTTCATAATTTATGACATTTAATAAAGTATTTAATGCAACATATCTTGTATTATTATCTTTTTGAGTCAAAAATTTACTCAAAATATTAACTCCCAACACTTTTAAGGAAGAGTCGGAATTGATCATGAATATAGTTTGAACGGTTTCATATAAAACTGAAAAACCTGCAGATCCTTTGGAATCAACCCTTGAACAAACCTGTGTAATCAGATCATTCAAAGGCTCTAAATTTTGGTTCGTATCATCATTAGCCAATAATAATCTTAGTGTATTCAACAATGAAACATAAAGAAATGGATCAGGAACACCTTTGACATCATACTCAGGAGAATAACTAGTTGATGTTAATATTCTTAAGTGAGCTAATAATCTTGGGATTTGAGTTTTTAGTGATTCATGAGATGTTTCATCATTTTGAAAAATTGATCTCATCAAATGCAATGTACCTAGTATAACGCCATGAGATTTGTCATTCAATAAATCACCAATTCTAGGTAAGAAGATTTCAGATAAGTCTGGATCTTTGTCAATCAATCTTGCAGCAACAACAGTTGCCTTTTTTTTCAAATATGCATTAGTTCCACCTAAGATATTATCAACATTTGTATATAAATCTCTCGCTAATTCAGGAGATGCAATATTACCTAGTGTGACCAATGCTAAACCTGCAACAAATTGATTTGAATTTTTCATATCATTATCCAATGAATTAGTCAATAATGTTAAAACTTCTTGATTTTCATCTAAGATCAACATAGTGGCCATATACCCTAATCTTTTACTTGAAAAAGAACTTGAAGCTAATAATTTCAAACATTCAACTTGTCCAAAGTAAGTAGGTTCACCTAGTATATATAAATATAACAATTTTGAAATATTGATTCTTCGAGAAGCATCATCCAAGTGAATATCTCTAAATGCTGTTCTAATTTTAGCACTTTCTTTACGAATAGAGGCACGTTCAGTTGCAATTGTTTTGCTGTTTCTAACAGCTTTGATGAAAGATTTGAGTGAGGATGGACTCATTTCTAGTATTCTTCCCGCTTTCTTATTTCAATACTGTTCCCCACACCGCTATTCGTGTATCTGATAATATATATGAGAAGGATAATATCAAATATTAAACATCAAAACAAACCAATTTGACTTGACTCGTGGCCAAACTTGACTGGTTTTTTTGGTAAAATGCGATTTTGGTTCAGGATTGGCCAAAATATTATGTAATCGAAATTAACGTACGTTACTTGCCTGTAAGTTCAGCGCTTATGCAATTATTGGTGGTTGACGGACCACCTTTCAATTTGTTACAATGCCATTAATCAACGATTACTGTATTAAATATTGTATTACTCACTATATATAAAATAAACAACTTAACAAATTGAAACTTGAAGAATATTTCATTGGCACAACGCACCAAGAAGTTGAATTAAATAAAATAAAATAAAATAAAATAAAATAAAATGAAATGAGAGAGAGCTTCAATGAAAATGGGTCCAATCCAATCAACGACCTTCAGTGATGTAATCAGAAGCCATAGTCAAAACAATGCTCTTTATACATTTGTAATAAACAATACCCTTTTCATCAATAAGAAACCAAAATAAAAGCCAAGCGAATAGACAAAGGGTAAAGTTTAAGGCAAAGTATTTCAATAGAAAAGTTAACGAGTCAAAATAAACTACCTTTCTTATTAAGTGGTGAACATTTGATCCCCATTTAACAATTTCCAGTCCCGCTTTTGTAGAGTTTGAAAACAAAACGTTAAACTTCAAAGGAAAAACTCTTATCATTGGGTTTTCGGTTTTAATGGCAATCTCAGACGACTTATTGCCAGTTATTTTCTTTGCGATTGACGACGATGAAGAGTTTTGACGAGTTCTTTCACTTCTCAAGTTTCTAAATGATCTTTCTGTTGAACTTCTCAATTTTGAAGACCCAGGGTTACATTGCTTGTTAATCCAGTGAGCGAAATGTCTTCTAGATTTCGTAGCTTTTAATGTTGATTCATTTTTTTTCAACCACTCTAACTGAGCGATATTTGTAGGTGATGTGACTTGTTCAAGGATGTCATAGTAGCTACCTAAAGTTAATTTCCTGTCAATACCGGGTGCAGTAGAAGATAAATTTAAAGATTTGATAAACTTGTTGAAATCTGCCACTGAATTAAGAATGTCATAATAAACAACTTCAGGATTTTGTGGGTCAGTCAAAACTTGATGTAAATTGTTTGTTCCTTTAATTACTGGGAAAATCAGATTAGGGAAGGATACTTCAAACTTACTCTTAACTGTTTCTTTTCCTTGGTTCTTTTCCTTTGCAATCTCTGTTTCTATATCAGAGAGTTCTGATTCCGAGGACCAAGTTATAACGTTTGCCATCTTAACGGGTAATTGTGGTGTCAGTTTTTTATTGATTGGTACCTCAACTGAAACAATAAAAAAGTTAGAGAAACATATGTGTATATTATATATTATATATATAGATGTCCAATATTTTTCTTTGACAAGAAAGAAAATGTGAACCTTTTTATATCTAGTTTCCAACCTCTGAGGAAGTCAAAGCAAAAGATGGCTAGTTTTTTAGCTTGTCAAAGAAAGGGAATATTATATTATATGGTTGCATGGGGATTGTGTCTAGAGTATAGAATCAAATGTTACCTGTCATAAAAATGGTTTTTGTACAAACAATTTTCGAATTCAAAAGAAGGATCGAAAAAAACAAAAACAAAAAAAAAAAACATTTAATTAAGAGCCCAAAAAGTGTCAAGACACATCTTTGCACCTTATACTGTTGAACATTGACTGACTTCCTATATATTTATTTATATGGAGACAATTCAATTACTTCAACGCTAGCTCAAACCAAACACAAAATTGCTATCACTAATTAGTGATTGGTTGGTTGGTTGGTTGGTTGGTGATTAACTAGCTAGTTTGTATAGTTGAAGGTTATTTTTCACTGAATTGAGAAGAATAACCATCATGAAGTTATAATAATAATGGGCATATAAGATTGATTTTTTAACATAAATTTATTAATAGTATTGAACTTGAGAATGAGTTTCCCCGAAACCATTATATCATTAGATCAAACTTCATATCTTTTTTTGGCTTCAAAGTGTTGGCAAAAAAACTTCTCGCAGGTCAATTTGCTATCTAGGAGAAGTATATAACAATGTACAATGTACAATTTACATTGTATGTAGTATGTATTTACAATGTACATTGAACATAGTGATAACTGTTACTTTGTAGTTACCAGCACAGCACCAGCAGTTGATCAGTGATAAGTGACCACGAGGAGCAGCTCACCGCGTACGCCGAACGGGCAATTTTATCTTTACTATTTGATTAAAATATTCAACGCCGTGCAAAAGATATCTTGGCTGCTACTGTAATAACTAAACACTTTTTCTACACAAGTCCCTGGCTGGCTGGGGGGATGTGGCCCCTCGCCCTGCCCTGAAACTTTCAGCATTTTGGCGCGTGGTGATTATTATGTCGCGCTTGAGATTTGAGCTTTGAAGTTTGCACATGCCACATGCCACATGGCATATGGCATATGGCACACGGGCAACCAGAATGATACTTGAGTAGACCCAGACCATGGCTTAGAATCGATTACAGCCATGAAAAACTAACCCGCCTTTAAAATCTCTAATCTTAATGGGCCACCTGGTGATTGTTAAAACTTCGGTGACAATGTACATTCCAGAATAAAACCATCCACTGCAAGTTGCATGCGGCACACAATGCTTTTGCTCTAAACTTTCAAACTTTAAAGTTAAAGCAATTAAACTTTAAGGCTTAGAATTTTAAGTTTCAGGTGTGTTTGGTTTGGGGGCACACCGCACACACACACACAGTGTTAGCTAGTGGTGATTTGTGTGAATAAACAATAATTTAGTGTTATGTAAATTGCGTTTTTCAATTTTTTTGATTTTATTTATTTATATACATAAATAGAACAACAGTTTAAATATTCACCTGGGTGTCCACATTTGATAACTGAAAATGTCGACACTCACTTCAGAGACGGTAAATCGCAAAGCAAATGAAATTTATTTATACTTGGCACACGGGCTATCGTTTTTCAAAGTGAGTACCGTTATTATTATTATTATTATCATGTGCTGCGATTGTGCTTGCTTGCCTGCTTGCTTGCGTGCTTGCGTGCGCGCGCGCGTACGCCCGGATAATTTTCGACAGGAAAAACGGGGCCTGTCTCGAGCAAAATAATCATAGCAAGTATGCCCAAACTGCTAATTAGTACAATAATCAGATCTCTTGTAACAGTACCCCAGAAACATCACACAACTATGGTGACTACGTCTCTCCTCGAATGTTAAATGTAAGCTATTCAATGAAGATTATTATTTTAAATTATTGGCTGATTGTTCACAAGATGAATATATATATAATATATATATAAGTATGGCTGCTGTCTTGAAACAATTTAAAAGATTGGATCATCGATAATATTGATCTTCATGAAGAACAAATAGTTGAATTCGATTCATTTACCGTTACCGTTACACCGCGAATTACAAAATAACTAGTTTTCTGCGCTTTACCTCACGTCTCGCCCTGGGTATCACAACTTCTGTTACTCCACTTCACGGCTAAGCTACTACTAGGGTACGAGGTAAGTAAGTAATACGTACGTAGATATGATTATAAGTCTCTAATCACTATCTGTATATACTATACTAATAGTATCATCTCATATATATTATTTGTATATACTATATAGTATATATATTATATACTGCTTAAAGAAAACAATAATTGTATTCTTAGTACTTGTACTTGTACTTGTACTTGTACTTGACCTCAAGAGTTCAGAGTTCAAAGTTGATCTATCAATCAGTGCTTCACATCAAGTAAACGATAAACTGAATGAAAAAGAAAAAAAAAAGAAATTAAAAAAAGAATACTTTTTAGCGCCCTCAAATAGCGCTATTAGCAATCTAGCATGTGCGGCGTGTCGGTGACTTTTTTAAAGGATGGCGGAGTCTAACACTTACAAGTTACAACTATTTAGTATTTAGTATTTAGTATTTAGTATTTGGTATTTACTAGTTACTGTTTAGTATTTACTATTTACTACTTACTATTTGGTAGTTAGTATGAAAATATTTAGTATAAAAATATAGCAATCAAGGTAATAAGGAAATGACCAGCATGACGGGTGGACCAAAAACTTTGTATATATGTTCCTTGCGTCTGTAATATGTTTTATATGGAAGTTTTTTAGTTTCCATACGTATGCTAACACTAAACAAACTATTAATAATGGTGAACCTCTATCTGTTTAGTGTTCAAGACACTTTATTACTTCGCCAATGAAGGCAAAGGCCACTGCTACTACAGACTAACATATTTTAATGTAGTTGCGCCAGTCATAAGTACACATGTTTAACTTGCTATATAGAAACCCTTAATCCACCAGTTGGGCACATGTCTTCTGCACGTAGCACCACTTTCTATGATTTTCTCCGCTCGCTCAACGCTCGCTGCCCGTCCGCCCAGAGCGCGCGCGCGCGCACCTCAAGCGCCAAAAAAATTTCAAGCAATGTTTGAACCTGGGGATGAAATAATATTATATTCACAACATAAACTCGAAAGCAATTTTTTGGACCTACAAACTGTGTCACGATAATACATTTTAAAAATATATTGAGTGGTAAAGAACGGATAGGTCAAATAATGGAACATTTAACACAAAAAAACATATATTTGGGGGTCAAATTGAATTGGATAAAATTCCGTAAACCACCAACACCTAGAAAGAAAAACTTTTATCATCTAACATGATGTTGGATTTTGAGTGAACCAATCACTTCGCTAAGAGGGAGAATTGGTTATGAGGGTACATACATAAAGAATAGAGACATGTATCTACTAGATGAGTTGGTAAGCATCACAAACACACCTATATAGACATAAGTATAAATACTTTGATCATTTGTCTTATGATCAAGATTGACACACGACAATCTATTAGTAAACAGCGTTTAATCTTGTAACAATATTCAATCCTGATTGAAAGATGGATCGAGAAGATGCGATTGTAAAACATAATACCCATGTATTATGGATGAACAATTAAGTAGTAATTTAATTTATGATATTCCATATCTGATTAATTCTTCTCTAGGAACTCCACATCTTTTTAAAGATCTTTGACCTTTCCAATGATTGACTAATTGATAAGGTCTATTGAATTTTTTCCCACAACCCCATTCTTTGTTCAATTTACCTAATTGACCTCCACAAACATGAGCTTTAGAACGGCGATGTTGTTCTCTAATATGTCTTCTTAAATAATCTTTAGATAAAAATGTTCCCTTATATCTGCAACCTGGGAAATTACAACGGAAACGAATACGATCACAAGACGAAGAAGGTGAAACTGCTTGTTCTATATTCACATCTATTGAATCTGTATCAGAAAATTCATCATAAGAATCAGAATCAGATAAAATTTCTCCATCTGCTTCTTGATTATTTTTTCTAGATTTTCTGCTACTAACACTAGAACGTTTGGAACGTTTATATTCTTTTCTTTTTTTATCACTTTTTTGATTATCATCAGCATCCAACTTATCATCCATGTCTTCAGAACTATGAAATGTTGGTGAATTTGAACCTGTTAAAGTTTGTCTTGTTTCAACATTATGTAAAATAGGAGGAAATGGAAGCGGTCTTCTCTCGTTATTTATATTATTATTTTGATTCATATATCTATTATCAGGATAGTTTGTAAAATTTAATTGCGGTTGTAATGGTTCTGAAACATGATGATAATAATGAGTTACAGATGTCGGCGTTGTAGATAGATATGAATGGATACCAGGAGGAGGAGGAGGAGGACCATGTAATTTTGCTTGTTCTGCGTTTCTAAAGTTGAAAGTACTTTGTAAAGGTATAGCGGAGTATGGTAAGATACCATTTGAAATATTTGTACTTTTATCCCCCACATTACTGGTAAAAGTGGGAGTATTGACAGTTGACCAACTAGATGCGGATGTACTTGAATCGCTTGCTAATTTTGCAGATGATGAAGTTGAAGAAGGATATTCTTGAGCTGTATAAGGAGTCGGGAAAATCTTGTACTCTTCCATATTTTCTTCAGCTGAATCATAGAACTTATATAAGTAAAAAGGTTGAGAATGGATGGATTGAGTCCTACGCTCATTTCCCATGAGATTATATCTGGTGTCCATCAGTTGAATCATGTACTAATTATTGATTATAAGATTTGCCTTGTTAATGAAAGTTGGTAAGTTGGGGAAAAAGCCTTGAATAATTAGACAGATAGGAATAGGAGATAGCGAAGTGACGTCAACGTTATCGTATTGATTGATGTCACTTAAGTTTGCTTTGATTTGTTGTACAAAAGGCCCTTAAGGAGAGAGAGAGTGTGTGTAAGATGCTGGCTGACCTTGAAAGAAAGAAAAAAAAAAAGTCGGTGGTAGATTAGGTCTTGTTTGATGATGATGATAATGATGGTGTAACTTCAAAATATATCGAATGATGTTTGGATTTATGATTATGTTTCAAATTGATACTTAGTAATTTAAGATAAACTCATGAATTAATGTAAGGATAAGAAGAAATGAAAACATGAAAATCCCAAACAGAAAAACATGGAAAAAAGTAGGAAGACTATTTTTAAAAAAAATGCACCATTTTAATTGTATGCAGTGTCTGTACTTTAAACACCAAAACCTTGTTAACAGCCAGCATCCCTCCCATAATAATTTCAGCCTCTGACTCTCTAATTCTCTAGTACTGAATTTAAGGTTTGCCTGCTAATCAGAGTGAGGCTACGCCCGTGTATTGGAAAAAAAAAAAAAATAAAAATAAATTCTGCGTTTATGTTATTGACAGGTGACCAATTCACGCACCCTGATTCTTGATGAGGTCCTGCCCCAATGTCTGTGTAGTGTACTTAGTACTATGTAGTGTGTGGTGTGGCATGCCCCCCATGCCTCATGTTCCATGCCGGGTGCCCCAAGGTCCCTTCCAAGGTCCCCAAAGTCCCCAAGGTCCCCAACCTTCCAAAGCAAACAAAGCCCTGCTGGCCTTGCCCCTGGAGAATAAATTATTGATGTCAATGGGACACCCATTCGAAAAGCACAAAATTGCCACATACAATTAATCGAGGATCTCAAGACTGTCTTGTCTTACTCTTCACTCTCGCAAGTGCACATGCTGATCGACATCTACAAGAAATTAATTTTCCCCATTGCTCCGTCCTGCTTCCGCCATTCGACTCGACCCCCTCCGGCCTAGCTCCCACCGTACGGTCCCCATCCATAATATTATTATAATATAATATACGGAAAATTTAATTTACACTCACGGGCGGCCTACAGGGTCACAAACCCTTCCCTCCCCCCCCGGCGCATTTCCTCATAAAAAATTTACTAAATAATAATAAATCGTAAAAAGTTGCTTAATATGCTAAATAGTTACACGCACCACCTACATGTGCATGAAAATCTTGTTCTATTGTTCTGAGTTGCATATGTATTCAAATTCTATAAAATATATCATCATCACATAATTTATTATGTATCAAATAGTATTAGCTAAAATTTCAAATGCCAGCGACAGGCTGGTAGGCTCAGGCTGGCAAAGCCAGGGTCAAACTCAATCTCCTTCTAAGTTCTATCTATGGGGGCCTGTAGTAATTGATATAAATATAATATGAATAATATTTTGTTATTTATTCCTGTTTATTGTATTACATTTTACATATTACATATCACATAGGTAGTACGATGTCTCCTCACTCTGTTTCTGAAAGAAATTCCCTTGAAAGATATTCTTTTGTCAATAAATCCGGTGACAAGACATGGAAAAATCAAAACAATTGTTTGTGCCCCCCCACCCATCCCAGTGCTGCCCCCACTGCCCAGGGCCTTCCAAGCACTACCCAGGGCCCTTTCCCCCCTCCAGAACGGATGAATAAATATTTAATAATAAATATTTATTATACAAACACCGAAAATTTCAATTTCAGCGGGGGGCACTGGGCAGCGGCGTAGATTTTCATCCATCCATGTAAATAATAAAGATGTTAAGTTTGTTAATTATAATCGTTAGGCATTCCTATATCAATAATGACGATCAATTTGATATTGAAACAAAGGGTAACCTTTACTTGAAATTTCAAATTACAATCGACTAAACACATTCACCGCAAATGCCAGGGGAAAAGTGGAGACATAAGATATTAACCAAGTAGTCAAGGGGGCAAGGGAATATGAAAAACCAAAAGCCGTTATTTTGAACTAATTACGCTCAATTTCTTATAATAATATAGATGATAGGTATTACCCTCCATTCGTTCTTAGACAATACTTGATTTGAGTTTAATCTACAAAACACACTCGAAAAAAAAAAAAATGAAAAAAGAAACACATTCACGTGTATCAAGTATTGATCAATTAATAATTAGTTGATTGAAATTCAAAATATGTTAGCGAAGCTATGCTATTTCATTCATTAACTAAGGACTGTCAAAATTGTCATGCATGATCCCAACTAATAATACACACAACTTTCTGTCAATCTTGTGAACTGAACTGAAATGAAACTACATGATATCTATCTCAAAAATTTATTCAATCTTATCCATTCAAATTCATCCAATCAATCAATGAATTGTTATCTGGAACCAATGTATTGTACTTATAAATGATATCACATTAACGAGTAGACATTTTAATCCGATAAGCGGAAATGAGCAACAAAGAATATATAATGTATAATATGTATAAATAAGAAAAAAAAAACAAAAAAAAAAACGTTTCAACGTTGTACTTGCAAACTTGCAGGATTCAGGAACAACTCAACTGGCATTAATTAAGCTAAAGCCAGTTGTAAAAAGAAAAAAAAAAAGAAACAAAGAAACACAAACCTGCCACTGGGGGGTTCACCGACTGAGCAAACAAAACACAAAGGAATGTTGATTGACTGGACCAATTTTATAAATGCCACGAGATTTCAACTTTCCCCGGTGGATGAGTGGGAGCTGGATTGGTGGTGGTGGTCCAATTCACCCACCCACACCCACCGGGGACTGAGCAGCCCCCCTGATCCCTGGTCCTTTTGTTACTGTTATACTTTCTCCCCCCCCCCCCCCCCCC
>JAKTQZ010000077.1:0-43476 GCA_030579435.1 Ogataea nitratoaversa
CAACAACAACAACAACAACAACAACAACAACAACAACAACAACAACAACAACAACAACAACAACAACAACAACAACAACAACAACAACAACAACAACAACAACAACAACAATAATAATAATAACAACAACAATGCTTCTTTTATCCATCCAACTGTCACCCCTGCATTACCAGTATCTAACATGTCTACTGATTATTCTTCGAATGCTTCTTATACTTTAGGCAATGAATGGCTAAGTAATGAATTATTAGATGCTGCTCTGTTAACAGCATCTGCATTGAATGGTGATACTCATTTCTTAGACATGTTTAAACCTTCAAACTCGTTGTATGGTATGGGGTCGAGCAGTCACTATACAAATTTCCAAAGTATACCCATGAATACATTTAAAGAGATGGGGAGTGCCTCCAATCTCAAAACTTCCATTGGATTGGAACCGGGGGGTAACAATAAGTATAATACAGATGGATCAAGTAATCAAGATGGACCTAAAAACATTACAAGGAATAATAATCCACAAACTTTTTCATTGAATCAACAAAACTCCGATTCTGTTTCCGATCAAATGTTACATATGCTTTTCCAAGGTAGAAATAACAGCCAGCAAGAAGTTACGCCTTCTTTGGCAATAACCCAACAGCAATATACACAGGGAAATGCATCTTATCGACCACTGAAAAGCTCTCTTCATGAAAAACATAAAAATGATAACGATCATTTTATTCAATTGGGTAAAACCCCTACGTTACTTATCAATGGTAATGATTCAGCCACAACCATCTTTTCAAGAACAGATAAAGAACTAGCAAACAATTTTATCAATATTCATGCTGGGAATGGTGCTAAGATGCCAAAAACAGTTATGGAGATCATAACTACAAAATCATTACCTAGGTCATTAGCCATTGACAAATTTGGTATTCCTTCAACTTCATTAATTGTTCATCCAACAACACGATATCTATTGAATTATTATATTGAGGATGTGGCTGATATGATGACCGTCATTCCACTTTCTAAAAATCCGTGGAAATTTATATATTTTCCAAGAGCTATAATGGCTGTTGGAGAATTGGCGTCATTAGGTAAGACATCCAACGCTAAGAATTGTTTACTGAATGCATTATTGGCTGTGAGTGCATTCAACATTCAGAGTAAGTTCAAAAGAGGTTCCGATGAAATGAAGTATTATGTTGATTTGGGTATCCAACTAAGGCAACAAGCAACTAATTTTTTGAATAAGTGTCTTGAAGAAGATATTATACGACAAAAGTATAAAGATGTTTTAGTTGCTGTCTTATCAATGGTTACAATTGATGTAGTTTGGGGTACCATGTCAGCCTGTAAGATCCATTTAGATCATTGTGAAAAAATTATCGAAAAGAAGATGAAAGTTAAAAAGAAATTATCAACAAAAGCCGTAATTTTGCATAGAATTTTTAGTTCTTTAAAACTGTTACAAGATTCGACTTCTCTAGAGAACATATCAAACGATGAGATCTTTTTGAATGAAAGTAATTATAAGAATTTTATAATCGGTGATACAAGCAGGTTGAAAAATGATATCCACAGTTTCAATAATAATGAATTGATTGGATTTTTCAGGGGTAGCAGTGGAAGATTTAAAGCTGGAGAAATGATGGGACACTCCGAAGAACAAGAACAAGAACAAGAACAAGAACAAGAACAAGAACAAGAACAAGAACAAGAACAAGAACAAGAACAAGAACAAGAACAAGAACAAGAACAAGAACAAGAACAAGAACAAGAACAAGAACAAGAACAAGAAGTTCATGGAAACATTACTGCTAATGAAAGAGAGCCATGTACAATTACTGAATCTCCTATTGATGAGTTGACTTCGGAAACTCCAAATACCATTAATTCACCCATTGGAAAAGGTATCTATAATGAAAAGATAACTGATAACGGTAAGGTAAGAATTGAATTCATTGTTAATAGTGATAAAAAAATTGACAGCAACAAGCTCAAATATCTGAGTCCTGTATCGGCTAGTGGTATTCCTGCATTTATTGATATCACAAGAAGTAGTTTTCAACCTTCAAAAAATAAACTTGAAGATAAAGTTGTTTCTTCTGATGCTATTTACGGGCTACCCAATTCATTAATCTTAATGTTCAGCGAGATTGTGCATTTAGTCAGGTTCAAGAAGTACCATGATGATCATTATAAACCGTTACCAGAATTTTTTGATGAGCTGTCGAACCAATTGGAATTCAAATTGTTAAGCTGGAAATTAGAATGGAATTTAACATTAGAAGAAGATAAGATGCATACACCTGGACAGACTAACACAAGTACAGACTCCAAAAAACAAAATTTCATTTCTCCGAGATACGAAGGTATTTACCATCATGTTATGTCCTTTTACCACGCTTTATGTATATATTTTTATCGATTTATCGAAAATGTCAATCCTATGTACTTGCAAGAACGAGTGGAAAAGGTTCTCGACCACCTAAATGAAATTCAAAACATACTTGAGAAGCATAAAGATACATCATATATCATTCCTTTATTCTGGCAAGGATTTATTGCTGGATCCGAGGCAATGACTCTGTTTTTACAGAATGGTTTCAATTCATGGGGACAGAATATTGCACAGACAGGGATAGGAACATATTGGAATGCAAGACAGATCATGCTGGAGATTTGGCGTAGAAAGAACCATAACGTGAAGACGAGCAGCTGGGTGCACGTGTTGCACGACTGGAAGACAAATGTGATGTTGACGTAATGTATAGTAGTATCAAGTAAAAAGGAACATATAGACAGACAACAACGAGTTATGAGAAATAATCGGCTATACAAAAAGGTGACATCGGCACAGCCTGAATATTACTGACACGTATATAATATATAATATATATTATATAATATATATCTACATTTAGTTTTTAATATTTAATATTTATTGAATCTGTTTTTCTTTTCACGTTTCAGTCCAGCTTCAGATAAGGGCAAACATTTTCATTTATAGATTTACGCTTATCATCCTGACGATACTTTGCATAGACATTCAAATCCCACTGTACATAGCATAGGTTATTTATCCCACACAAGAATGACAGGAATCTTTTCCCTTAAACATATATGGATTATATTAGCATTGATAATCTCGGCTCTGGCCATTTCACAACTATCAGAAATTTCATCTCTGGATAAAAAGCCAGTCAATTTACCAGATCAATACTATTTTCAAAGTATTCATCAATTTGAAAACACGCCTTTCAATAATTATGAAAAATTCCTTGATACTGTGATCCAAGAAAGTACAGATGTCAAATTCAATCAAGTTAATGAACTCAATTCCGAGATTAGACCTATTTTAGACGTTATAACCCATGAAAATTTCTTTAGAATAATCAGATTGAATCTATACAAAGAGTGCCCATTCTGGTCAAATTCGGAAGGTTTTTGTATGCATAAGAGCTGCTCAGTTGATATCATCGATGATTGGAAAGATTTACCCGACATTTGGCAACCGGAAGCTTTAGGTAAAATTGAATCTGCTACTAGAGAGATACCAACTATTGAAACGAATACTACAAATGGTTCATGCGTCGCCAGTGTCAGCAAGTCAACAGATAAAGATTACTGCGAGCTGGATGAAATCAACGAAGATTCTGTCTTTGTCGACTTGGTTAAAAACCCTGAAAGATTCACAGGATATGGTGGTGATCAATCTTTCCAAATTTGGAAAAGTATTTACAATGAAAATTGTTTTGATGTTGGCAATGATCGGTGTCTTGAAAAGAACGTTTTTTATAAACTGATTAGTGGGATGCATTCCTCAATTTCAACTCACTTAACCAATGAGTTTTTGAATCTGAAAACTAAAAAATATGGCCCTGATTTAAAACAATTTATGATCAGGGTTGGTGATTTTCCTGAGAGATTTGAAAATTTATACTTGAATTATATTCTGGTTATAAAAGCTTTAACTAAGATTGAAAAATCAGGTGTTCTAGATTTTTTGAATTTCTGTGACGATGACGCATTTTTAGGAAAGGAGATCGAGCTAAAGCAAACATTGAAACAATTAATTGCTCCTTTCTCGAAATTAGCGCAACATGATGAAGATCATGAATATTTATTCGATGAAAATCTGTTGTTTCAAAGTGAAGATTCATCTCTAATAAAATTTCAATTCAAAGAAAACTTCAAAAATGTTTCTAGAATAATGGATTGTGTTCATTGTGACAGATGTAGATTATGGGGGAAGGTGCAAACTACAGGTTACGCAACAGCTTTGAAAATCTTATTTGAATTAGATACTGAAGATACTCTTTTTGAAAAATTTGAAATAACTAAATTTGAATTTATCGCTTTGATTAATACATTCGATAGATTATCTAAAACCATCATAGCAGTCAATAATTTCAAACATTTATATGATATAGCGATAAAAGATGAAGAAGAAGTTGGGACTTTCACTACTGAACACGTATCTGTTGACAATTTTTTAATGGGGACAGCAATTCTAACAGAATCATTCGACAAGCAAGCGCCCTCTAATACCAATCACAAAATACTGACCTCTGAATTTAATGATGTCTCATTCCCACCGAAATGTGAAGATGGCCATTTCAATAAACCAATTGGGGAGATTTTCAAAGAAGAATTCAATGATGTTTTGGAGGCATTGGTGTTTATTTTGAGAAGTTATAAGATTTTCCCCAAAGTTATATATAATTGGGTCTTGATCAGAGTGATTTATTATTGGAATTCGTTTGTTGGTCATGTTTATGAAGATTTTGATACCGACAGGCTATTCAAACTAGAGCTACGATAGACCCGGGGGTGACTACGTAGAAAGTAGTTGCATTCGTTTTTTGTATGATTATCTTTATTTGCTTTTAGGCGTTTTGTCTTTCTTTCTTTCACACTTACCGTGTAGTAAGTTCATAAAAAAATCCAATAGAAGTCAAAAGTGATCAACACTAAATAAATATTAAATTTTAAATTTTAAATTTTATCAAGAACTATCATCGCCATAACTATTTCCCTTGCGACTCTTTCCTTTTCCTATCCGTTTCTTCCTACTGAATACCATACTATTCGTTCCGCTGTGTCCCCTTTTGCCACCTGTCTCAATATCCTCATTAACGGCCTTTGATTTATCTACCTCATCAAACAGTTTTTTAGCTTTAGATATCTCTAAATCCATTCTTAATAAATCTTGAATTCTACCTAACTTGACAGAATCTTTTCGTAATGCAAATCTCAGGTCGTCTACCTTCAATTTTGACCGTTCTTGAATGAGTCGGATTTGATTAGCGGACATTATCAAATCCAGTAAATATGACGTTAGAAGGTCTTCCAGGAAGTAAACTGTTTCAATATTGGGTGAAGAGTTGTCTCCAAAAGCGTACAAGAGTGATTTTAAGTCACTCAAAAAGAGCTTATGTCTAACCCTTGTTGATTTTTTAGTGAATGTTGCGAATGACATGCTTGGTGAACCCTATGGACTACCAAAACAAACTACAGAACAAGCAATTAAACAAACATCTCAACTAACTTATTTGTTGACCTAATTCAGTACAACTGACCATCTGGCACAGCCGTGGAAAGTTTTGAGGCTTTCAAGAACTTGGCTGATTTATTAGTATTCAATGTTAATATATTATAATGTATAATCTTTTTTTGCTTACAGTTGCCCATAAGCGTAAGAACACATTTCACATCACAACAGGTTGTCACGTTTAACTATGACCGCTGATGTTCATATCAAATCCCAGATACTCCCCTCTCCTGAGCCTCCGATTCTCAAATCCCTCTTCACGAGAGATCAGATTCTTTCACCTCGACAAATTGAAGACTTGATAGCCATAGGTCATTGTATTGTCATCTATGAGCAAGCAGTCTTGAAACTTGACAAGTGGTTGATTAGACATCCAGGTGGCGACAAAGCTGTTTTTCATATGATTGGAAGAGATGCTTCCGACGAAATGAATGCATATCATAGTGATGTCACTTTGAATACATTCCAACGGTATAGGATTGGCAAGATTGATTATGATTGGGTGAATATGTTACCTCCTATTCAAGGTGGGATCTACAGAACGTTGGAAGAATTGGATGGTGTAAAGGAAAGGAATAGATTAGTTGGTCAAGTGCCCGTTGAACTAAAACCAAAGATCCCTCAAGGCGTTATTCCAACCTTATCACAGAAACATCTTTTCCCAACGATTGATAATGAATATATTCGAGACCCTTTAGTAGTTATTGAAAGTTATGATAATGAGTTAGTTAAACAAGATTTAGAGAATGTTCCATCGTTAGATTACAGTACTCAAAGATTACTGTCCAAAAAATACAATGAACTACACCAGAAACTGATTGATGTAGGGCTGTATGCATGCCCATATATCGAATACTTCAAACAGGCTTGTATTAATATAGGTTTATTTTTATATTTTTTGATATTTCTGAAATTGAAATGGAATCTTTGCAGTGCTGTTTCAATTGGGTTATGTTGGCAACAATTGACATTCATAGCTCACGATGCCGGCCACTTATCAATCACACATAATTTTTATATCGATAACATTATAAGTGTCATAGTTGCCGATTGGTTTGGTGGATTGTCTATAGGTTGGTGGAAAAGAAATCATAATGTTCATCATTTGATCACTAACGATCCCGTTCATGATCCTGATATTCAACATTTACCTTTTTTTGCAGTCAGTTCTAGATACTTGGGAAATTTATATTCAACGTATTATGAGAAATACTTATGGTTTGACAAATTTGCTAAATATATGGTTCAATTTCAAAATAAATTATATTATCCAATGTTATGCTTTGGTAGATTCAATTTGTATCGATTATCGTGGACGCATTTGATTCTTGGACAAGGTCCCCAAAAGGGGAAAGCCGCATGGCTTAGATACTTTGAAGTAATTGGGTTGTCATTTTTCTTTTACTGGTTTTTTTACCTTGTTGTTGGATCACTAGAAACCAGATGGGACAAATTTGAATACGTGATGGTTTCTCATATATCTACCATGATAGTTCATGTTCAGATAACTCTTTCACATTTTGCAATGTCTACATCTGATTTAGGAACATCTGAGTCGTTCCCATCGAGACAATTACGTACGACCATGGATATAGATTGCCCTGAATGGTTTGATTTTTTCCATGGTGGTCTACAATTTCAAGCAGTTCATCATCTATTTCCCAGAATGCCTAGACATAATTTCAGAAAGGCTCAGAAGTATGTTTTGGATTTTTGTAAAGAGACTGGATTGAAGTATTCAATTTATGGCTTTGTTGACGGGAATAACAAAGTTTTGGTCAAATTGGAAAATATTGGAAAACAGGTGAAAATTTTAAGGGATTGTTTGAATAGTATGAAAATGGAGTCGACTGAGAATAAAAATGTTTATGAAAAGAGATTAGAGGAGATCAAGGAACATTAGACAACACGTACTTACATATAGATATCGACTAATACATGTACAGTTGAATTTCTAAAACATTTACAGAAATCATCCATATTCGTATATAAATTTAGAATGAAAAACAACTATTTAAAAATTTAAAGTAACGGAATAAGGTACAAATGAACAATGAAGTACAAAAGAATTCGGGAAAAAAAACCCAAGTGCAGACACGCAGTACTGAGTACATACACACGCGACATTGGACAACCGTTCAATTATCGATAAAGGTGCCAAAGAAAAAAAAAATTGCTAATGATTTTACTGTTGCTGTTGTTGCTGCTGTTGCGCTTGACAATTATTAAACCTCTTAGTGGGTTTAATGGGCTCAAAACGACAGCCCTCCATTACAATTCGAACTCTCATTTCGTAGTAACGCATTATTTTTAGTACTATCAACAGTGAGATTACCAACGTTTGCTGAAGTTACAGCTCCACTAGTGCTTCTTGTTTCTGTAGTTGTTGTGAATGTGGCTGGGTTCCAGTTGATTGTAGGCCGGATTTGATTGTTCTGATTGACATACTGTGTGACTGGAGTCGGAGTAGATGAAGACGAAGTTAAAGTACGATTTGCTTTAATTGGCTGTAGCATTAAGTATGATGACTTTTGGTTGACACTAGAGCTAGGAGTCGTATTTGAGTTCGTGTTTGGGTTCAATTGTTTGCCCTTAAGTAATTTGACTGTTGAAGTGACAGCTTGCGCGGATATTTCAGGAGATGGTGGTGATTGGGATTCGGGTAGCTCAAACAATAAGTCTGGCTGCTGTAATGCTCTTATTTGACTATGTTGAAGCTGATTCAGTTGCACGAGTTTCCTTGCCGTCGGTTGCCGAATTATTTGCTGTTGAAGACTTGGTTGACGTATTGGTTCTTCCTTACATTCAAACACACCAATTGTATTTCCATTAGCGAGGTTGTCAATCGCACCAGAGCCACTAATCGCCGATCTTGTGATTTGTGTTCGACTGTGCTCTTCTTTGCATTTGACTGAATTTGTAATTGAATCTTTAATAAATGATTCAATATCATTCAAGACTTTCAAAGCCGATTCTAAAGCTTCTTGATTTGATATATATTTAGTGAGTTTCCATAATTCAAAAAAAAGTGAGTTTAATATCAATTCGTATACATCAATTTCATTTTTGTTAATGTGAATTTTTGAAGCTGAAGCTGATAATTTCATAAAAATAATTTCATACAATTTGATCATTGTAATTAGTAAATTGGAATTTATCAAATTTGTCGATGACGTGTTGTTAATCAGTGGCAACAGTTTCTCAACTATTATATAAATATCTAGATTTTTCTGATCCATTTCATCTATCATTAGTATGAAACAGCTGACAGTTAATTTTTTAACTTTCAAAGATGTAGTAGTACTGAATAATTCAGCAATCTTAGGATATAAAATATTAGCTATACTTGTATAAGTTTGAAACTGCAAAAAGATTTTCAAATTTTTCAAAAGCTTTTCCTGAAGTTGAATAAATGATTCATCAGATTGAATTAAAGATTGCTCAAATAATTGTAATAAGAATCTTTGAAACTCCACGGTGTGTCTCGACTGTGAATCATGCTCATTAGCCTTCAGTCGATCTCTGATAATATCCAAGTTGGACATCAAGAGTAATTTTAAACTAGGCATATCTAATTGAGTCAATAGATTTACCAAAATTGGGAAAATCTTGTCGGTAAATGTCAACTGAGATAACTCTTTACTTGATATTAACAAAATTTCACTAACATAAGTGATCAATTTTTCATCTTGTTTTTGGATTTGTTGGATTACTTCACTGGCAGCTCTTCTTTGTCTTCGAGTTCCATATGATGAGGTAGATCCATTTAAAAAAGGGGTTATAATCTCTGTCAATAAGGGAACAACCTTATTAATTATTAAAACTCTAGGAAATTTGTTGATTGATTGAATTAGGTCCTGTAAAAAAAGTGTTTTTTCATTAGTATTCAAAGTTGGGAAATCGTCTAGTATCCTCAAATGTTTGATCAAATCGTTATCGAATATTTGAGATGTCATCAAATCATCAATATTCAATACCTCATCCAGTTTCAAAACATCTTTGTTTGATTCTCGAGTATTTTTCAATAATTTAATGAAGACTTCAAAATAATGTTGAGGAATCTTGGCGAAACTGGCACGATTACTAACATTTGAGGAACTTAATATTTTTTGTAAATTTGCAAAAGATCTTTTATATTCTAATAGACTTGAATTGGAGCATTTAATCAAGTATGAACCGTCATTGAATAAATAGTAAATTAAACAACCAACTGAAAATAAATCATTGATATAATCAACATTATGGTCGATTAATAGATTTGGTGATGTGAATTTGAAGTCAAGACTTAAAAAACTAGGTAATCGTGAGTCTATGGGATCAATATATTTTTCCTTAAATATATCGTTAGTTTCACTTAAAGTTTCAATAAATTGTAAACCAGATAGTTTCCAATCAAAATTTTCTGTAATTAAAATTGAAGATGGACTTACGTTTAAATGGGCAGTCTTAACTACTTGATGAAAAAATTTCAAAGCAGTTGAAATTTGTAATAGACCTTTAGAGATAACAATCTCGTCTAAGTTTGACTTATTCAAAGAATTCAAATCATTCACAACATATTCCGTAACAAACAATATTTTGCTCTTATGATGTTCTAAAGGTTCAATGATAGTTAAATAATTTGGATGTTTAACTTTAGATAAATTAGTAAATTGTCTTTTCAAGTTATCCAAGATATCATCCATTATGACTTGCTTATTGTTCCGATTCATGATTCCATTGTTGGTCAGCCTGGCTTCTATTTGCTTTTTATTGAATTGCCAAACTGAATAATTCTTATTCGATATTTTATGTTTAGCAGGAAATATAATCCATGAATCATTTGATATGAACAAAGGGTTGGGAGATATTGAATAATTACCTTCAATTCCTGTGTTTTTGAACACTTTAAACATTGTATAGTGATTGGTTCGTATTGTACAATGAGTATATGTGCTAGAAGTACTGGCACAAAATTGCTAGCATATTCATATCCATGGTAAATGAACCTTGTCAAACTTAAAGCAGAGAAGCTGTCTGTGATTATTTGAGATCTCTGGGTGACGTCAGCGATTACTAAAGCGAAACGAGGGTTCCTTAACCACAACGTTATATAAAGTTATAAATTATATGTGTTATGTAATCAACTGAAATAATTGATGTAATAATTGGTAGCCTTCGACGAAGGGACTTTCAAGGATCAGAGATACTTGTTAGCTCGGACTTTACTATGAATAAACACTAGGTACATAAAGAACAAGATAATATAACAAGGAGAAGTTGTGAATAGAAACTCACTACTGTTTGTAGTTTTAGCTAAGGAAAGACATAATAAAGATGAACACAAATGTAACAAAATGGAATTTATTAAACTGAGTAAAAAACTTGAATAGAGTTGATCATTTAAGGCTTTATATAAGAAATGTATGCCTCGGATCTATACCCAAAGTGACTCCAAAAACCCCAATTGCAATTGTTCACAAGAATGTTAACAAACCTTAAAAAGTGATATCACATAATCCATCACTTTTTAGAGCAAATCAAAAATTTGGTAAACCAACAGGGGCTGAGTTGTTGATTTTGGTGGCTTTGGTGTTAGGTTATTCATATTATCCAGCTTCCAATGATACTTTCCTAAAATCAAAAAGAGTGTGTGATACTTTAAGAACTATATGCACACTCCATAGCTGGAAACTGCTGGTTCGTGATTTATAAAAAAGTGTACGAATTGACCGACTTCTTTACCGAATCATACTGGCAGTAAACGTATCATTAATAAAAAATGCTGGGCACGAAGAGATTTGCCCATTCTCATCCTAATGGAACAATTGAAAGGCTTATACCAGAAGACAAGTTCATTGGTGCAATTGACGGTAAAACCACAGCGATTGAAGAACAATGGGATAAGAATGAATATCCACGTTAGGAGAATATTGCAAACAAGCCATATTTATCTCAGATTCAAAACTTGCCTGATCCAAGTATATAGCTGAAAATATGTAACCAAAGGGAGTCTGGGCATACAATTTATCAGAAGCTGGTGATGAGATATGAATGAGATAAACGTACCAAGAAATTTCTTTTACACCAAAGTTTTTGGTTGATGTGAGTGAAGCTTCCAATGATAGTGTTCCATTTTATGTCAGTGCTGCAGCAATAGAAAAGAAGGTGACATTTTAGTGATCTTCACCTTTGGGTCCAATTCGTTGGAAAAAATTATAGATGCTAGGATTCCAGTAGCTATTCAGTAGTACCAGTTGTAGGTTAATGAAGATAGAAAAGGTACAAAAAGGTAGTATTGAGAGCTAAAAGACTAGGTCTAAAAGAAATATTCGTTGCCGTTGATGCCCCATCCTTAGGAAATACAATAAAATGGTCGACTTGCAAAGTTTAAAGGATTTTTCGACAAAAGGTAATGATGTGAGCAGGAAAGGGGACGCTTCCACTGCTTTGTCTTCTTTTATTGATACTAAAGTAACATGGCCTGAGATCCAAGGAAATTACATTTTTACAGTTATCACCAAGAGTGTTCAGAGAGATAAACATGTTTTGTTGAGTGTTGAAAAGGGATTTCAAGGTGTTGTCACCAAATGATGCCGGCCTTCAGCTAGACACAAGTACAACCCCTCGTATTCAACTACTTGCTGAATTTGTTTCCGAATTGAAAAACTTCAAAAAAAATTAAGACCGCATTCCTGAACTTTCCTATATGGTTTCAGGAGAGGAACTGATATTTTGAAAGGATTGACTATCGATGATAAATGTGAGAGTCAATATTAGACTCCAATGGCGCATGCAATAAAGAGTGTGTTAGAAAAGCAATTCAAATCTCAAAATATGCATTGATCATGGTTATGAGATTACTAGGCGCTAATGATCTGGCTGAAATCTTCGTCTATACTAGAAGTCTAATCAGTAGAAACATTGCCCATGATGTGTTGTACGAGGGCCTATACCCCCTTTAAAAATTCGCAGAATTCAAATCCAATCTACTTCATATCTCTGCGAATACTCAAGTTGAAAGTTTTTCATCCGCTACGACACCATAGATAGTTGAAAAAGTCTCTGTTTCCTCAAATTCATTACAGGATTGATTTTAACATATATATATATAGTTCAATTTTTCAAGGCTAGCATGGCAGTAACTCATTGATATGCTTGTGATTGTTTTCTACACCTTGGAATCTGCTATGACTCCAATTTGCTTATCTGCTTATTTTTATTAGTGACCTGACACAGAATCTTAAGCACCTCTTTGTGCTTCATCAACCTATGATCTGATAAGCCATCTTCAATGGTCGACGACAACCAATAATCGTCAGACTATTTGATGTCACTCAACATACCATCTAACAACATTTGAGTTTTCAGCCAGTAGTAACTCTTCAACTTTGTTGATCTGCTGGCCTGCTTATCAAGAACTTTTCTCAATTTTGTTAATGTGATGTAGTATTTCTCCAACTCTTTTTCACATTTTTGTAATGAATCAAAAGATGCGTTATCAAAATCAATCTGCTCAACATTGACAATTTTAACAAATCTCTTTTTCGATTCCTTCTGCGAGTTAACGGATTGTTTTGCCTTAGAAACAATGTAGTCTAAAATTGTTGGATTCGATTCAATTTTGTCAACATTATAAAACCTAGCAACGTTCAATCTCACACCAGGTTGGATCCCCTTTCTTATTAAACTATTATACCTCCCATGGGCTACTATAACTCCATCATTTATCACACTCTTTGCACCTATCGGCGTATCCACTTGATTGGCAACAGTAAACTCATTCGAATCGCGGTAATCTACTGTTTTTCTGATTGCGTTTTTCATCATCAACTCAAATGCATCGGTCAAGTTATTAGATTCTATATCGTGAACGGTTTTCAAATGCTTCAATAAAGCATCTGACCTAGTGAAAGCCTTTAAACATTGGGGTAATATACAATAAAATGGTTTTTCTCCCGTGTGTGTTCTGATATGAGAAATTAATGCAAATCTGCTATGCTGTAAAACTCCATTTCTCAAACAGTTTGTCCATTTACATATATATTCAATGCCTGCGTTATCCTTCTTAGAAACAATATGTTCCTTGTTGATATGTTGAACTAGGTCATCCAGTTCTTTGAACGTCCGATTACAATCAGTCCATTTGCATGGATTCTTCCCATGACTATCGTCTTCAAAATCAGTCAAATCTTTACAATCAAAATACGCTTCCGCTTCCATGCACTGAAATTCCTGCTCCAAATCATCATCTGTAATTGTAGGAGATCTATTTGGGAATACAGGCATTGATGCTAAAGGAGTAGAAAATTTGAGCAATTCATTTTTTCTTGCAAGTTCTTCGTCTGCAAGTATGCTACTCGGGTCCTTTAATAGTTGTTGTGACATTGGTGTACAACAACGTTGAGATGCAATGGGAGTATTGAACTTGCGCAATGCACTATTGGCGTACAAGATAAACAAAATGAACAAAATGAACGCCACCACCATCTGTATATTAGATTGAAACCCACCCTCGTCTTCGAGACTGTCAACTCTGATTAAGTGCCAGTTATCTCGATCTCCCGATCTTACAAACTTTTCCTTCGCTCTTTTCGTGCGCCTGGAAATTTGGTCGTCGATAATCATTATTTGTTAAATATCTCCAAGTTTTAATTAGAATGTTGGAGGTGTCACATTTTAGTTATACTCATCTCCTGAGTTTTATATAACACATATAGTATCACTCAAATATGTCCGAACTACAGTTAACTATTCTTAAGATTTTAGGGGAGAAGGGTAAGATAGAGGACTCTACTGCTGAATTCCCAGACATTAGTCCATTAGCTTTCCAATCAGCTTTAAATTCCTTATCTTCAAGATCAATGATCATATACAAGACCAATGAAGTTGAGAAATATTTGTTAAACGACGAAGCTGCAGAAATAATTACAAATGGGTCTCATGAATTCAGATTATATAATAAAGTTCTTGAAAGCTTGGAAGGGTTAAAAATTTCCGAAGTTGATTCTTTTATAGGTAAAAATGCTAAAGTTGCCCAAGGCAGAGCGTTCAAGAACAACTGGATTGCTAAAGATGGTGATAAATTAATTGCTAAGATAAGTAAAGAAGCTCATGTTGAAGATACTACTGCTAAACAATTGAAAGAAATTGAGACCACGGGATCATTGACAAACAAGAAAGACTTGAATGAATTGAGAAAAAGAAAATTGATTATGCTGTCGAAAAGTTTCTCATTTACTGTTTATAAAGGTGAAAAGTTTGCTCTTGAAATCAGGAAACTGGAAACCGATATTACAAGCGATATGGTTTCTTCGGGTTCATGGTCCAGCGCTGAATTCAAACCTTATAACTTCAATTCTCAAGGTGTTACACCACAATCTGGTGCTTTACATCCTTTGAACAAAGTGAGAGAAGAATTCAGACAAATTTTTTTTAGTATGGGTTTCTCTGAAATGCCTTCAAATCAATACGTCGAAAGTGGGTTCTGGAACTTTGATGCTTTATACGTCCCTCAACAACATCCAGCCAGAGATTTACAAGATACTTTTTATTTGAAAGATCCACAAACTGCCAAAGCCCCAGAAGATAAAGATTATTGGGACAATGTCAAAAAAGTCCATGAAAAAGGTGATCACGGTTCTATTGGTTACAGGTATCCTTGGAAAGGTGAAGAGTCTTTGAGGACCGTTTTGAGAACTCACACCACAGCTATATCTGCCAAAATGTTGAAAGAACTAGCCGCTGATCCAAAGCCAACTAGATTGTTCTCTATTGACAGAGTTTTTAGAAATGAAGCTGTTGATGCTACCCATTTGGCCGAATTTCACCAAGTTGAAGGTGTGTTCGCTGATTATAATTTGACCTTAGGTGACTTGATTGGTTTCATGCAGCAATTCTTCAGTAAGATGGGTGTTCATGATTGTAGATTCAAGCCAACTTATAACCCATACACTGAGCCATCATTAGAAATATATGCATGGCATGCAGGATTAGACAAATGGGTCGAGATTGGTAATTCAGGTATGTTCAGGCCTGAGATGTTAAGAGCTATGGGATTACCTAAAGATATGAGAGTTTTAGGTTGGGGTTTATCTCTAGAGAGACCAACTATGATTAAATATCGCGTTAGTAACATCAGAGAACTGTTAGGTCATAAGGTGGACTTGGGATTCATTGAAAATAATCCTGCTGCTAGATTAGATGAAGATATTTTCTGATTATACAGTAAGATAGGTCATTTCCGGTTTTATTTTAAAATGAGTGACAGCGGTACTTTTTTTGGCATTCTATTTACTGTATATTCCATACTATACTCTACCCATCATTGTCTCTGTAATTTTATTATGTTTCGTCCATTTTCTACATTGAAGAATTGCTTTATATTTTTTTATGGTTTTAATAAAGGTCCCTTGCCTAAATAATTCTTTCAAGCGAAAGTATATTTCGTTACTAATTTATTTGTCTTCGCTTTTCCAAACCTTTTTTGATCCAATCAAGGGTAAATAAAGGGGGAAGATTGACTGGATTTAAAATACTGACCTTTTTTGGTGGCTAAAGTACAATATTGTCGTCCTGAGGTTTTGACCTTGAATCTGTCAAAGAAACAGCTAAAAAATTAGAGGAGGTTTTGGATCTGTTCAATTATGTGTAAGTAGAGCACGAAGCGACATCGACCCAGTTTCAAAGACTGGATAATATGCATGAAAAGAACAGAAAAAAAAAACCCATAGGGGAAATGTGAGTATTATAGATGACAGCAAGATCAAACGAAATCTAAAACACATAAATAGGCTCATGTTAGAAGGTACCAACGAGAACGAACGGAAGGAGAGGACTTGGTATATTATAGTAAGTCCACAAGAGTTCTGATACAAGATAAAGGATCTTCCTGATATGAAGACCCCAGTACCATTGATTATATCCAAACTGAAGCAGCCTTCACCAATTATTCTCAGTGTACGTTACAATTACAGAGTAACTTAGGCCTCTTATAAGTTTTAAACTTGTTCAGCGCTTTGTGTATCTTAAATTTTACTCTGAGACACTGTTAGTCTCTATAAACAGCTTTTACTCTTGGTTGGAATCATTCTCAAATGGGTGCGGCACTTTTAATCATAGACTCGATCATATTCAACACAATAGCTACGAAACATTTATATGAAATTGAATCTCAACGTCTCTCAACATTCATTACCTTGTCAACACGTTTCAAAAATGAGAAGCTTTTCGAGCTAAACCGATATATATGTCACTGAAATTGACAAAGAAGTAAACAGTTTTCAGGACAAACTGGCCGATCTTCAACTAAGATACAAATTTCAGACAAGGACATAATCATTTCTGAGTCTAACAGCATATAAAGGTTGCGTTTTTTGGCTCCCTTCCCGTTTGTATATGATGATAATCACATGTTGATAGCGTGCTATATGCCTCAAACCCAAGTCTAAAAAATGGGACAGCAAAATTCACCAGAAGTCTCACTAAAGGTTTCCCGAACGTGGTTACGTTTTGTATGAATACTAATATTACGACTACGGACTTAGAAAAGGAATATGAAATCAAGATAACAATAAATTGAATTACAACGAAAAAATTAAAATCACCTATTAAGAGATTCTGGAACCCAGTATAGTATATAAGATATATATAAATTAAACAAAGTTATCTATCACCACTAGGTGTGTCAACTTTTTTGAACAAGATCGATCTCGGAATTACCCTTAAATTCTTCACCTTCATGCAAACCTAGTTTAGTATCTCCATCTTCAACCTCACTGTTCATCAACTTCGGCATATGGTTAGAAATAAGGTAAACCGGAGTGCCTTGTAAATGACTTTTCAAAAATAATACTAATCTCTTCTAGTGATCTACCAGCAGTTTCAGGGTAGAAAAAGTATATAAATGGCACATATAGCAATTTGATTCAAGCAATGAACAACTAACAACCCCATCCTGATTTGTTGATGAAAATTGTAGTAAACATAACAACCGCAAAGTTACAGATCCAATTTGTACAGGTGGAAATTGAGGTAGCAACAGTTCTTGTTCTCAATGAATTGATTTCGGGTGGATAAATCCAAGGTGAACTTAAAATAGTTAGGGCAAAGAAAATAATGAACAAAAACAAACCAGTAGCAGCTCTTTTGCGTTATCAGGAGTGGTGTGAACTAAGCATCCAAATGCAATTAAAAAGGAACAACCCTGACCAAAAGCACCGATCAAGAAAAGCTTTCTTCTACCAACTCTATCAATCAAAAAGAACGATGGGATAGTTGATAAATCATACACGGTAGCAAACACACCATATAAAACTAAAACTAATCGTCTATCCAAGCCAATTGTTTTTTGGTAAAGCTGTAAATAGCAGCATTACAACCAGTAAAGTTTTGGAATAATTGTGATGAAGCGCCTAAAAGCATTCTTCTGAAATATTGATGTTTTCCTCCCGAGAATAGTTCTTTGAAGCCCAATTGATCATTATCAAATATATTGACTGCATCAGCAATCAATGTAATTTCAGTAATGAACTATTTATCATCTGGTGGCAAAGAACCCAATTTACCAATAATATATTTGGCTTCTATTCTTCATGTTCTTTGCTGAATCCTTTTGCTGAATCCCTGAACGATTTCAAAGTTCGGACATCGATTGTATCACAAAACCATCTTTCAGTTATAGAAGCTTCTGAGATTCTCAACTTATCATCATAGAGAACGGTACTCATTGAAAATAGTTTGCTGAGTGTTAAATAGAACTTGTAGGAAATGTCCAAAATTTTTTTACAGCTCAAGTACGAAAACTGATATAAGACATATGAAGAAATAGGGAAGGAGAACCATAAGATAACTTAAACAAAAGCTAGCAAGACGGATTTGTCTTTAAAGGAACATTACTCAGCGCACTACTTTTCTTCGAAACTCAAAATTTTCACACTGGGGAGGAATTGGGTCCATGTTAATAATATGGAATCTGGATAACGATAAGTATTCACTAGTTACTACTTAATATTTACTGCTTAATAGTTATTGTTATTTACTATTTAGTGTTAAACATTTTGAATGATGGAATATTAGTTGGTGAACCATTTTCTTGATTGATCAGTTTCCAGTGGATGGTTAGTCATACACACACATAATATATACATAGATATACATACACAATGTCATCGTTTTTAATAAGACAAACAATGCGTTTATTTTCTACCTCAAAAACAACACTACAATCATCCTGCAAAGGAGGTACCCCAATAGATTTGAATTTATTTAAATCAGGAAAGCCATTAGTTGCGCTCAAAGATGAAGAGTATCCTGAATGGTTATGGAATTTATTAGATAAAGATCTACAATCAGAAGAGTTGGAAAAGAAAAACTATTTCAGGTATAAAAGAAAATTGATCAAAAAGAAAAATGTTGCAGAATGTAAAGGGAATAATTTCATGGCTAAGATGAATAAATAAAAGCCCCGTTTATTGCTAATCATAAAGTGAGATTCATGACTTTGTGGTGGGATGAACTGAAACAGCATGAACAGTTGGATGTATGTGAGTCAGCAGCTGCATTCACACTTATTGTTAGCATTATTGAGAGGTATGATTATTCGTTACTCTTTCTGTATATATAATATATATATCTATAAATTGCATAATGGTAAATGTGTTAAAGATCATTATAACCAAGATCGTTATGTAACCCTGGCATGAACATACGAATAGGACTTCTCTGCATCTCCACAAATTTTTGGGCTACCATTAAGTGGGACATTGAGGCCGGGGAACTGTGAATTGTCCGTTAACGTTTTCAAAATGGTTCACCTCGTCTACCTCAATAATTGACATTAGATATTTGATTCCATTGTCTATTTCTTACCTATGAGCCACGCAACTAGAGGAAGATCGGTAATGTGGATCCGCAGAGAATCTTTTAGGTCGCAATCACCTTTTATACCGGAAAGGCTTAAGTCTACTACAACTCAGCGTAATACTTTCTCCTACCCTGTCCCACTTCAAGCACGTCGATTACCATCCAAATCTACCAGGGCTCATTATAATGGAAATGAGCGAAAAACCGGCGTTTTCGATTCCACCTTTTTGTTTCAGTCATTTTTGGCAGCAGGTGCAATGGGGGCAGGTTATTCGTTAGGTAAGAGTCTGAGCATTCAAAATCCGCCAGCTGACCTATTCCCGAACAATTCAATAACAAAAGTATCTGAACTCCCTTTTCGTCGGGTCAATGATTATGCTGACTTTCAATTATTCAAAAGATGCTTGCAGAAAATAGTGGAAGACTTAAATACTGATTCGTTGAATGATGTTGGCATTTTTAATCAAGAACTGTCTAGTGTTGTTGCGGTTGAAGATAGTTGGTTTGATGTCCTGTTTTGTACCAGAGAAAAAGGAATTGAACACAAGGATTTAGTTGTTCTGCCTAGATCCACTGAACAAGTGGCTGCTATTTTGAAAAACTGTTCATTTTATAGGGTTCCGGTGTATACTGATTATGCAACTTATTCTACCAGGAAGAAAGAAGGTAAGGAGATTGGAATCTATTTGAAGTTTGATAATATGAATAGAATCATTTCAATCAACGATACAAAGACTTCAATTAAAGTTGAAGTCGGAAGTTTTGGTGATGACGAACGATCATCATTGGCTGAATATTTATCACAAGAGGGATTGTCATTGGGACTGAAAGAAGATCCGAAGCTTGATCATTTAGAATTACTATGTGCATGTTTGGGCATTCAACTAAATAGTAAATCGTCAGTTATCTTGAATAACAAGACAGTTATTCCCAAACCAGTCATACTAGAGTTCACAATAGTGCTACCCGATGGTTCAATACTACAATTAAATGATGACGAAAAACAAAGTGGTCGTTTATTTACCTTCTTGCGCGATTCTAATAACTCACTAGGAATAATTACAGAAGTGAACCTAAGTATTGTATCAAAGTCAACTGAAACGAGTAAATTATTAATATTTGGTGTTTCTGACTTGGAAACTTTGAAAAAATTAAACAAGGACTTACTCACTCAGATAAAAGGTTTGCAAATTGGGCTGATAGATAATTTAGGAACTCGTAATGTTTCTGAAGTACTGGGATTCAATTTCTTTGGATTCATGCACATTTCTGATCCTAAGTTGTTGAATAAAATTATCAAGCAGTTACCCAATAATAGATCGGGTGAGTTCCAGACGATTATACATGATACAAATGTTCTGATACTTCGCAGCATTAACACGCCAATAATCCACTACTACTCGAATGTGGCATCACACATCTGTGACGCAACATCGACACGTGTACTCGTTACCAGAGATATTTTGAACGGTGATTTTGAGACGTTCACGAAGTCAAATCAGTATGATGAGTTAGTTGAACGTGAAAAAAATCACGCTATGGCAGACGGAAAAGAAAATAGTGTGAAAAAAGACTTACTTAGACGACTAAAAATGAGTGTTGACACTCAGAGGATTCTCAATCCGAATTATCGGGTGATCGTTGAACATCTAGGAAATTCATAATTGGTGATGGACTCGTAAATACTAAATACTAAATAGTAAATACTAAACAGTAAATAGTAAATAGTAAATACTAAATAGTAAATAGGAAATACTAAAAGTGAGCTGTGTATGCTACATAATGCTACGGTTACCCTACTTATAATTTACAGTAGGACAAGCACCGCCTCAAAGAAAATTGCTAAGATTCTAGCACCTTCCACCGAAGTGCAAGCAAATCCATTTTAGCGACTAAGAAATAAGTCGAACAATAAACAAGATATTATAACATTATTGAGTGCAATAACATACATTGGAGACTCAAATCAATATATCAGGTTTGTACGCCGACACCAAATTAATCATTGAATTCAAACGCTCAGATTCAACTAAAAAGGAGCCTAACTGTATTCAAGAAACTTGTTTGTTGCTTTATTTAGTTTTGTTGATAACTATTTTTCCTTTCTTAGATAATAAATAGGTTGGTTTTAAAAAAGTGGTCAACCATAGAAACAACTCACACAGGCCACCTTTCATATTCATATCCAATATCACCGCATCTGACTTCATCCAATACTTTATAAATAGTCTGTGGTCCCAACCCCCTTGTACTTGAGTGCTTTGATCTGTTTTGTTCAAACAACTTCATAAACAGATGCCATCAGCCGTTACAGAGTCCACAGCCTTTGACTATCCCTAATAATCCTAACTCAATCAAACTTTCAACTGAACCATCATCCTTCTGAAACAATTATTCCCACTTTATCGGGTCCGCGATACCCCTCGTTATTTTCTACCTATAATGCATCCTCCAGTCTTGCCTCATAATAGTAATTCCACCATCAATCAAAACTCTAGTGATGACATTGATCTTACATCTACGACTATATCCACTCCAATAATGGCACATTTGGATTTGGATGCTACTTTATTGAACCCAATGGACCTCCCCGGTCAAACCCTGGTCACAGCTACTTCAGAATCACCTCTAGTTACTGACCCAAATATGGGTGATGAGATATTAACTCGCTCTCCAATAATTGCAACTCCATTATCAGTAAATGGAGGGACCCAACCTGTTGTTGTCACTCCAGGATCTCAGCAATTAACTGCTTGTGTTATTGATAATGGCAATGCGAATAGTTATGCTATTTCAAGGTTTGGCAATTCAAATGTTGATGAGCTCTCACAATCAAAACCATACTATGATGATAAAGACCAATACAAGACTCAATTATCATCCGATTTGAACACCGATTCAGTGCCATCAATAAATTCCTCTAATGATAAAAAATCATTTGTTTTCAAGAAACCCAAGACTAAAAAATTAACGAATTCGCCATCTGTACCGCAAAAAAGGCCTGCATTTGTTATTAAACTATGGAATATGGTCAATGATGAATCAAATTCAAAATTTATCTCATGGTTGCCAAACGGTGAAGCTTTCGAGGTCACTGATCGCGAGAATTTTATGAGATTTGTTTTACCCAAATATTTTAAACACAATAACTTTGCATCATTTGTTAGACAACTAAATATGTACGGGTGGCATAAGATTCAAGATGTTACATCAGGTTCGTTAATCCAAAGTGATGAAATTTGGCAATTTGAAAACCCAAATTTCATCAAAAGTAAAGAATTTTTATTAGATAATATTATTAGAAACAAGTCTTCAAAAGATGATGATGATGAAATTGATATCAATGCTTTGTTAATTGAACTAGAAAATATCAAACGAAAACAAAGAATAATTTCTGAAGATTTAAGAAGAGTGGTTCAAGATAATGAGTTATTATGGAAAGAAAATTTTATGGCTAGAGAAAGACATAAAGCACAATCTGATACTCTAGATAAAATATTAAGATTTTTAGCTACTTTATATGGCAATGGATCTGCCAAGTTTTTAGAAAGTGTTTCTGGAGGGCAAAGTGATGTTCTGGATATGGTTACGACGAGATATTATGATGAACAACACCGAAACCAAAACCAAAACCAAAACCAACACCAACAGCATCTTGTGAACAATTACAACTTGGATCCATTCCCAGACCAATATTTGAATGGCAATAACAACAACAAGTTAATGTTAACGAATTTGACACATAGTAGATCAACATCATTCATAAATTCACAGCTGTCTAGTATCAATTCGCGATCAGATGATATAAACGAGTCTCCAATTGAAGAAATTTGTAGAGGTCCTGAAAGTAGAAATACCGATTTTTATAATGATATTGATGAATACACGGGAAGTTGCTCACATCTGAAAGATGAGTTGCGATCACCAAGAGAATTGTTCCCTGAGTTGGTGGACTCATCATCACCGCTTTTGGCGATACCTCCACCTTCATACATCTTGCAGCAACAGACACCACAATCTGTGCCCCGCCAACAGCAAGGCCCACCATCATTATTGGCTGGTCAAGAAACTACTGAATTGATGGGAAGTATCAATAACCAATTGATCAAACAGCAGTCATCAATCAGGCAAATGAATGATTGGATTAATAAATTAACTAACAACATGAATAAAAACAGTGATATGATAGATAATGGACAAACACTAACAAATATTGACGAATTCAAGGTGGATGATCTCTTCCTCTCTCAAACGCCTGAATTTCTGGACCCTAGTTTACGTATTGAGGATCATGGCACCTCAGAGACAGATCTATCATCAGCTAATATTCAATCTAAGAGATTCGATGAAGTTTACGACGCTTCATTGTATGCGAACGGTACCGCTTTGAACGCAGTTGAATCACCTGAGTTCCCTAGTGATATCAATCACGGTAAAAGAAAAAGAACATCTTTTTATTCCCCTTCAATTTCGGATCATAGCGAAGGTATTTCAGCAGGTAATTCAAGTGATGCGAAAGTGCATGCTAGTGAAAAAGAAAGCGATAGTAAAAGGCCAAAATTCTAGCTTAGTGAGTTTTTACTGACTAAGGTCTTACCATACACGCATACGCTGTGAATAGGTAGACTGCACAATTTTTGATTCCGTTTCATCTGTCTTATTATATCCATTTTCTATTGGTTGGTTAATTTTTTACTACTTTATTTTGTTATCTGTTGGGAGCTCTTGTTTTGTTTAATGTTATTCTTGGCTCTGCTTTGATTACTTGCTTATACTTACAATTTACACTTCCTTGGTTCTTGATGGGTCCATATTTTCATCACAGGAAATCAGAAGGACTATGAGATTATTTATTGTTTGCATCAGTAACTGGTTGTAATAGTATGGCAATTCAAATAAAATCCACGATATTATAATTCAACTCTAAAATAGGCACTTCATCGATCCACTTTAACCACTCAAAGATTTTTCTCTCCAATCCATGCTCCTCACCACCATACCCATTCATCTTGAAATCAACAATTCCATTTGCCTTAACATGATTTTCCTATAGACTTGGGTATTTATGAAAACATGCTTTTCTCGACTTCCTTGAATCGTTTTATACAAGATAGTCACTCAAATAGGCCAATTATCTAAATATTTACTGTGGGGCGGTTTGATATATGCAGTCATCGGTTTATAGTCTACAGAGCTTGCATATAGTGGTAAAGATAAGAATTAGGGGCACATCGTTTGGTTGCTGGTCACCATTAATTATTATATGCATGGACAAGGGACATACAAGCGACCTAATTTCCGTTACAGAAACCGTCGACTAGCCCGACTCAGCTAGACAATACCACATGTACAAGATCCTTTTACAGAATGCTAACGGTCCGTGTTTCATGATATCGATCATTAAACATTTTGGTTCTATCATACGAACTATTATTGGATGGTAATGGTTGAAACCTGAACAATATTAACTTAAAACCAAACGCTGCTCGAGCAAAAATATAGAAGTGTAAAAAATTTTACTGGTTAATCGGGATCTTTCACGCAATGCGACATTGAACGAACCGATCTGTCCAATGTTGTTGCCGGATGTATAACCAGTTGACCTTTGTCAATCATTGGACATATTGTCAGCTTGGAATCAGGGTTGACGACCATTTATTGAGTGTCTGTTTTATTGGGAATCATTCATGGGTTTGTATTCAATGATGACGAGGCGGGACTTGGTGAAGAATTGAGTTTTGATAAGGTCTAAAATTAATAAAGAGTAAATATAATATCAATTTACAGCATCAACAAGGGAATAAAATTGATACTAATTCAATCACTAGAGTTGTTCAGCTCAAATTAGATAAAGAATAAGTGTTATCAATTTGATGATTTCTTCATTGAGTCTAGAACACGGTCAACAACAACAGGGCTAAGTAATCTACAAAAGTAAACTCCTGCCATAATCATTTCAAGTTTGTACGCATTTTCTTTAGGAACAAAAACAAAAGTTTGTTCAATAAACTGATAATAATAAACTGGTCATTTAAGGTCTTCAATTGAAATGATGATTATAATTCAGGAAGAATGTCAAGTCATCAACTTTAAATCCAATGAAAATCAATACGAGAGTACTACAAACAGTAGTGAGTTTCTATTCACAACTTCTCCTTGTTATATTATCTTGTTCTTTATGTACCTAGTGTTTATTCATAGTAAAGTCCGAGCTAACAAGTATCTCTGATCCTTGAAAGTCCCTTCGTCGAAGGCTACCAATTATTACATCAATTATTTCAGTTGATTACATAACACATACTTAGCTACTATATAATATATAATATATATAATATATATTATATAACATTGGCGCGCTCTGCAGCCATCGACGTGCACTTACCCTGCCGCGAGCTTTTCCGGGCAACTCATTCGGTGACGATCACGCGCCGTTCGAAATGCTCGAAAAATGTCGTGATTATGGCAAGTTTACCTAAGCACGTACAACTATATAGTATATAATATATCTTTAGAAGTGTACGTAAGAGTCAGTGTATGTGGCAGTGTGCAGCGTGCACAGTAATTAAGACTCAAGTTAATAGAAGATTTAAGACTTGTAAGCTCTGAGGGTGGCCAATTGGAGTTGGTTGGGCAGTGCCGCAGTTGGCAGAGGGTACATTGTATTTGCATTGTAAAGTTACCTCTTAAATACATATATAATATATTATATACGTAAATGAAGATTCTCGTGTTATCGTATCTTCACATCCTCAAGCGTTTCCCCCACTATTAAACACTCCTGTTGACTTCAATTGAATTCTGACTCATTGTGCCGTTCTATATCCTACCCTACTTTGACTTGCTACTCGTACACAGTGATACAGATACAGATACAGATACACCCAGTCACACATAAAGATGATTTCTCAGTTAACAAGAAGATCGACTCTACAGCTTTTATCAATATCTTCAAAGAGATACCAGACCACCGTTACCCCTCCTTCTAGAAGATCATCATTCAGAGGCATTCTGTTTGGTTTTTTTGCTGGAGTTTCTGTCACTGGAATTGGTTCATATTATTATTTATTAGACGAGTATAAGAGCTCTTCTAATGCGGTTGTTTCAGATGTTTTGTTATTGCAAAAATCTATTAGAAAATTAGAGGGCCACGTTAGATCCTTAGAAGAGATAATCCAAAAGAAATAAAGTTGGTAGAATTTATCAAGGAGAGTAAAAGCACCATGGAGAATCATAGACATGTATTTCAGCTGATGAACTCTTTTGCCAGTCTATTCAGTTTTTTCCTCAACTGGAATTTTTGTTGTGTTTTCTTCTGTTTCCGCTCAATATAGCTCAATTCTGAGTTTTTCTTTGTTTCACATTACATTTTCGTATCCTTTATTCTATTTATTTATTAATTTATTCATTATAAACAATGAGAATATTTCCATGTTTACAATCTTTCATAAAGATAACTACTGTGTAAACGAAGGTAGCCTTCTGCATTGAGATTATATGCAATAACAAACAGATATGTACGCAGCTACCGTCCGTGTTTCCTCTATATTTTTTGTTCTTCATTATTTTACGCCTTTTGTCACAAGCATTTAATTACTTGCTATTTGCATTTCCCCAATTTTCCGCACCATATGCCGTTCCAATCTCTACCAGACCGTCTTCTACTTTTATTATAAGCTCCTCCGATTCATACTTCTGCTTCTCCATTTTTTATAGATTTCGATTAGGTATTTGCACACAGTACATATCAATCAAGAAAAAATTGTGACACTGATGCCAAATGGGTCTGTCGGTGTATATTTCAGTGGATTGCAGTAGTGTATAATCTGGAAATGTTCAGAAGAAGGCAGTATAATCCAAGGATAACTGCCAGTTAGATAACCATTAAGAGTTCCGATTTCTCTGATTCTGATCCCCATTCGTTCTATTGAACTTTCATTGCTGTTGAGCTCATGGGATATCTCCATCGAAGAAGAGTAACACTCATGACCATCTACCAGTAACGGTTACTATATGTAAAGCTATCATGTGTCAACAACTTACCCCCTCCCTCCTTTTCTTTACAACTTGGACAATAGTTCCAATACGCACAGCCCATCTTTGAGAAGCTTAAAAACTTTTCGAGAAGCTACTAATCTTCATTTTTACTATCTATTCAACCTGATACAAAGGGTCCATAGAAATGATACTCCAGTATGAGCACCATCGAGACAACTGATACATCTGCAAAAATGACGAAAGAGGAAGTCGATCCAAAATCTTCTGCTATCGAAGTTGAAATACCACCAACAAAAATGCAAAAAAAATGTAGTAAGATACTTAATCTAAGTATCAAAAGATGTGAATTTTTTCTCAAACATAAGAACAGAAATTGCAGAATTCAAGTGAGACAAGACATGAAGTATTGCTATTCACATCTTGACGACACAGAGAAACTGCAACACGATGAAGCTACACCATTTACGAAGATCAGAAACGGTAGAACTGCTACTAGAGTTTCCTGCACAATAGATCCATCTCATACTGTATGGTCTTATAGCTTATCGAAACATATCAAAAACTGCAATACTTTAAAGCATTATAAGGCACTTGATAATATGTTTGATCGATATGATTGGTTAGAATTGAATTATAACGTGAAAGATCATGATGACGAAGTTGTTCATTTCAGTAATAAATTGAAACTGAATATCAAAAATGAAGGAGCGAAAAAACTAGAAACCCAAATGATAAACGATGACTGTAACATCAATCAGCGTGAGTTTCTTGAATTCGTTGACCGTATGGTTGAATCATACTCCGAAACCTTTTGTCCTGGATCTGACGAGGGGTTAAAATTAATCCAATTAGAGTACAAGCAAGGACTACAGGAGAGACTCGACGAGAAGAAAAACAAGAAACACATCATCCAACAAAGTTCCCTGATTGGACATCTTGTCCGACATGACTTATTTCATCCTGGTAATTTATACATCGAATTCGGTTGCGGGAGGGCTGAGTTCTCGAGATACTTAAATAAATCATTACTCCAATCAGACAAATTCAACAGAGAAGATACTAGTGGGAGACTTAAGTACCTGCTGATTGACAGAGAATCACCAAGGTTGAAATTTGATTCCAAAATGATTGAAGATTTCAATATGGTTCATCCCGATTTACAGGAAGAAAAACGGATTGCCATCAAACGATTGAAATGCGATATCAAAGATTTAAATCTTTTTAAATCTTTCTGTGACTTTAATGAACACCATCCAGTACCAACACACTACGTTGGAATATCGAAACATTTATGCGGCGTGGCGACTGACCTGACTTTGCGATGTCTGAATAATGCGATAAAACACCCCTCAACGTATAAATTCAAAGGCTTCTTGGTGGCAATGTGCTGTAGACACCGTTGCTATTATGATTGGCTATTGCCCGGGTCGAAGCAATATCTTTTTGACACATTTGCAATAGATGAGAGGAATTTCAAGTATATGAAGATACTTGTCTCGTGGGCGACTAATGGGATCAGACCGGGGTTGAGAGATGATATCCTCACCGATCATTTCAGCGGGTTGACGCTTAAACAAAGGGAAATTGTTGGCTTGAAAGCTAGACGGATAATAGATGAGTCTAGGAAGATCGCTATGACAGACAAAGGGTTTGATGTGGAGTTGATCAATTACGTTGGGAAAGAGGTTAGTTTGGAAAACACCTGTTTGGTGATCAAACAAAAGAGTACTTCACAAGTTAATAAATAAAGCCGCACGACGTTTCACAAAATGAGACATAACTCACATTTGTAAGCTTGATTGAAAACACCTGGATCTCTTCGGCGGAGGTGGCGACCAGGTTTAATTTGTTCTGTTCGTTGTCACACGTTGTTACACGTTGTTACACGTTGTTACTAGCCGACCATCATTTCTCTTCCATCTTGCATACACTGATGAGGCAATTCACTAGATTTCAATCAACTCTCACCAACTCCTGCTTAACTGCATACATCAATCAACACGCGTTAATAACAGGCGCATCACAAGGATTAGGCTGGTCATTAGCAAAAAGACTAGCATCAAAAGGTTGTAAAGTTACAATCTTATCCAGAGAAGAAAACAAGTTAAAATCTAAGATCATCGAATTGAATGAATTACACCCTTTATCTACTGGTTTCCAACATGACTATATTTCATATGATCTAAATCACCCACTAGAAATCGAGAAATACATCCGGTCAAATTATGGAGATTTCAGAAAAATCAATATTCTAATCAATTGTGCCGGGGTTTCTCAACATGGCCTACTAGTAGGAACATCAAGTGAAGAGATACAGAACATAATTAACGTCAATTTGATATCCCCAATCATGTTATCTAGACTATTCGCGAAAACAATGATGAGAACAATAAATCCTAACATACTCAATATCTCATCGATCTTAGCGAATGATAATGTTCCAGGAACATCGGTTTATTCTATTTCCAAGATTGGATTGAATAAATTGACCGAGAATCTATCATTAGAGATGCAAAGAAAAAAAATCAGATGTAATTCAGTAATGCCTGGTTTATTAAAAGAGACTGACATCGGTGCTACTGTCAATAATGCTTATGTCAAGAATGAAGGAGTTAACTGTGACGATGTGGCTGATGTTGTTGATCAGATTTTACTCAATGATAAGGTCAATGGACAAACCATTAGAGTTGATGGAAAGCTAAGTAGATAAGTAACAGTAGCCCAATTTATTGTAAGCCTTGAATTAGTGCCTATGACAAGGACCGGGTAACTCCCTTTTTGAAAGAGGAAAAAGCAAACATGTCACACAAATTCATGTGTGCAATATAAAGAATTATATAATCACCCAAAAAGAATTTTTTTTTGCCAACTGAAAATTTTTATAGAAAAAGCGAATTCTGTTATATACTTTGAAATGCACTCATTCAATCTCGAATTCAAGCAACTACCTGATTAGAGGATAGTTTTGTTTGTGTTGGCGTCTTTATTACCTCCCCCCCTTTCATTTCACTATCCACACTATTCAAATCGGAACATATTAAAAAATGAAGATTTTCACAGATGTTATCTCAGGTGATGAATTGCTATCCGACGCTTACGATGTCCAATTAGTTGATGGAGCTATTTATGAAGCTAACTGTGACCTTATCAAAGTCAAAGCGGGTGCAGATGTCGATATTGGTGCTAACCCATCCACCGAAGATGGTGGTGAAGAAGAAGCTGAAGATGGAGTTGAAACCGTCAATAATGTTGTTTACTCTTTTAGATTACAACAAACCCAATTCGATAAGAAATCTTTCTTGGTCTATATCAAAGGTTACATGAAAAGAGTCAAGGCTTTTTTGACCGAGAATGCTCCCGAAGAAGTCGAAGCTTTTGAAAAGGGTGCTACGGCTTATGTCAAGAAAGTTGTTTCTTCTTTCAAAGATTGGGACTTCTATACTGGTGAGTCCATGGACCCTGATGCTATGATCGTCTTGTTAAACTATAGAGAAGATGGTACTACTCCATTCGTTGCCCTTTGGAAACATGGTGTCAAAGAAACAAAGATCTAGGGTGTGTTTGGGGCCTATATTTTAAGCCACGTATATAAGTATTAATTGTCCGTTATCCTTATTTTCACTGAGTGTCTTTTGGTTTCTTTCCCACTCTTCGTATATACATAATTTGATTTTTCGTGTAATCCATATTTTTCATAAGGTCCACCCTATACAGTTACATTACTGAGAATGAGACAAATTTTACAAGCAGTTCAGCTTTTTTGATACTGTTACCTCTTGTGTAGCTGATCCAGCCACTTCTTCATCTCTGTCTGCTTTGCCCGCTTCTATATCTGATTCTGATGTCTGATGTGCTATATATTTATCCGATAACCCTTTGATTTTCGAAACTTTTCCTAAGTTGAAGTTTTTCTTCATAAACTTTATTGCATCAAATTTAGTTGCATCAGTATTATCTAACTGCCAGGCATATAATTGCTCGCCGACTAACTTAAGCCATGGTCCACGTTCCAATCCGGCAATCTCAACAAGCTCATTCCCATTAAGCAATAGCTTTGTATCGAACACAGTTTCAACTTTCATTTCCGTAAATATTTCCGATAGTTCAAAGAATTGTTCAATCACTGACAATTGGGATTCTTTGTCAGTTTGTTTGAGAAGTTCAATTAGTAAATTGAAAATAAGCGCCAATTTCCAATGCTCTTTATATGGGATCACAAAATATTGACTAATATCGGATCTTGGCATTGGATGATTCTGCGTGCTCATCGTTTCCATTAGGTTGTACCTTTGAAAAGCCTTCTTATATATGTGCACGTTTGAAACTAATATTGTTGTCAAATCTGCAACTTTATTAGGCAATTTAAGTGACTCACGAACAATGATCTGAGTTGCGAATACTTCGTGTTTCTTCAGCTTGATTTTTACATTGTCCCAATTCTTCAAGATTACTGATAAAAATAATGCTTCCTTTTCTATTTCCGACTCATAAATCTCTCTCAGATATTGATCGAAAACGGGACGAGCTTTTATTGATTGCAATAAGTCATTCAGTTTGTATGAAACATCGTTAAATGAAAATTGTAAACCTGACTGTAATCCAAACTCAACTCTTTCAAGATAGGAGACAGGTGCTGTTCTTGTATGCAAAGGAAGTCTGAATAAATCTAAAAAGCCAACTCTATTCAATAAATCAAATCCGTAAATTGGATCATCACCTTTTATAATTTTTTTGATTTCAATGCCTATTCTTTCTCTACTTATTTTAGTACTCAAACCTTGCCTAATAAATTTCAACTTCATGGCGTCTAACGTATTGGATTCAATAATAAAGCCATAAGTTGATGCAAACCTAATCAGTCTGAGACATCTCAAAGGATCATCTAAGAATGTTTGGATTGGATCTAAGGGAGTTCTCAAAATACCTTCTTCTAAATCCTTCAACCCTAAGCCAGTAAAATCTTCAATTTCGTTTGTTGCCAAATTGTAAAACAGTGAATTCAAAGTAGCATCTCTTCTCAAGGCATCTAGCTCTGGCGTTCCACAATCAACCATAGGAATCCGTGATTCTTCAGTATACGTTTCGGATCTCAAATTAACAAAATCAACATCTAAGCCATATATCTTAGTTGTACAAGTCTCTAAATGTTTGGATTTCTCTGGATTTTTAACAATTTTATTGATTGAAGAACAGAAAGCTACTTTATACACCTCCTTGTTGTTATCAACATACTTTTTTAAGCCTGTAACAAAATCAAGTCCTGATAAATTATCAATACCGATATCAATATCATGGGATTGTTTGCCAAGTAACTTATCTCTAACCCAGCCTCCGGTGATTCTAAGTATCAACGGTTTTAATGGTGGGTTACTGTTTGATATCGTATTATTATAATGAGTTGTGTAGTTATTCAATAAAGAGGTAATTTTTTCTTCTGCTGGAGTTAACTTAATGTCTGTTTGTAATGATTTTATACTCATCATTCTATAGTTGTAAGTAAATTGAGATTTTAGAGAGGATGATAGTATGTTGCTGATCAATCTATTGCAGTACATCTATATATTTATGCTTATCAATTCTAATCGATTAGGTGATCTGCTCTATACTATTACACTGGTGATACCTAGAAAATCAACCTAGTATCGAGATTAGACAAGTTAAGTTGGACTGAATTTACTGAGACAAAAAATTTCTTGTGATTGGGTACCGAGCACAGCCGTTCTTGTTGGTTATATAATATATATTATATAATATATATTATATAATATATAATATTATGTAATATGATAGTTGCTGTTGGTTATATTGAGTGATGTAGACGAAGGGCTCCAAAGTATCGTAGATACAAGTTAGCTTCGAATGTACTATAAATATAAACTGACTACACAAGAGTATAAAAGAGTAAGAACAGAACAAGAGAAAAGAGAGAATAATTGTGAGTGGGAGATCACCATTATTTGTACTAGAAAGTTTAAGAGAGAAGATAAAAAAGGTGAAATACAAGTGACAAAAATAGGACTCACAAAAAGGAATACTGAATAGAAAAAGGGTTGATTATTTTAAGGTATTATATAAGAACTGAGGTTCCTATATTACACCTCCGGGGTTTGGGGGGATTAATGGGCTTGGGTAATTTCAGGATTGTTTGCAATATACTCAGCAGATAAATTTGGAGCAGATCTTTTGAGTTCACTTAATCGAATCCATTGAGTTGTATCATCGACAAATTTGGCATTAATCAAAAATCCTTTCGCTTTCTTTTTATGGCCAATCAGAGAATGTAATTCGACTTCAGAAGAGCCATCGTTATAGCGTTTAAATTCTTGAGCATGTGGCATCGGAGCAACGAAGAAGGATTCTGGAACGGTGATTTGTTTTCTCAATTGGCTAATGTGGAAAACTGGGGACCTTTTAGAAGATGGTCGGAGTTCTAACTCATGGTTGACGGCACTAATTTTATTCAGAATTTTGAAAGGACCACTAAATTTAGCTCTTAAACTAGCAGGCAAATTGTTATTCTGAACGTCACCTGCTTTGATCAATTTTGTATCAACGAAAACCGAATCACCTTCGTCAAATTTAACGTCTTTGTGTCTCGAATCGAAATGAACTTTATTTCTCGTATGTGATGCATTCAAGGCAGCTCTAGCAGTGATTTCGAATCTATTTAATACTTCAGCCAAATCGTCAGCATGCCTGCGCTCCGTCCGGGGTTAGGGAGTATTGCAAGGGGAAGAAGGATTTTGGGGATTGTACCAAGGTCAACCTGAAAGGGAGAAAGGCCAGCTAGGGAAGTTGAAGGTGAGGCATTGATAACGAATTCTGCTGTCGGAAGGTAATTAATCCAGGAGGAACTATCTGAAATGTAAAATCTTAAGTAATCTTGTAAGGTACGAATATAGCGTTCGGCTTTACTGTTGCTTTGATGATGATCGGTGACACTGAGATGAGAGCTGGTGCCGATGTTAGGTAAGCGAGCATCGGCTAACTGATTTTCAAATTGAGGGCCACGATCAGCATGGATTGCATTGGGGACACCATGAACAGGAAAGTGATAGCAAGCAAGAATTTTAAGAAATTCTTCCGCCGAGAAGTTCTTGGAAATAGGGTGAAAACGACAGCGAGAAGAGAACATATCGACAATAACAAAAACCGAATCAACCGTAAGACCAAAATATGTCGCATCAGAAAAGCCTGAGACAACATCGACAGCAATTAAAGACCAGCGTGAAATGGGAGGAGGAAGTGATTGTGCAGTAAAAGTTTTGTGTTTAACTCGTTGACAAGTGACACAACTGTTCACGAAGTTCTTAACAAGGTCATCCAAATGGGGTGAATAAAAATTTTGGCGTAACGCGATAGTTAATCGATTGATACCAAGATGACCACCTAAATAAGCTGTATGGTCAGCCTCTAATAATTGAGGAACTTGAGAATGAGGAACACATAGACGAATACCATCTCTATACAATAATCCATCGTCTGAAATGCGGTAACGAGCATAAGCACTGGGATCACGAATAATAGGACCAAAAGAATCATCAGAAGAGTAAGCATCCTTGAAAGCCGAGGACGAATCCGAAGTTGGAGTAATGGTGATATGATGGGATGAAACAGTAAGCTCGGAGTTAACCTCAGGAAGACGTGATAAGTAATCGGCAGATTCATTGGTGTAACCGGGAATGTGAGCTATTGTCAAATTTAGAGAGCATAGTTCAGCTAACCAACGTGCATGTTTGGAGTTGAAGTCAGTGGCACGAAAGATGTCAAAAATCGGTTTGTGATCCGTTTCAATGAGCACATCTGATCTACCAGCGATGTAATAAGTAAATTTGCGAACAGCAAAACGGATTGCAAAGTGTTCTTTGTCCACTGTTGGCCAATTGACTTGATGTTTGTTAAATTTCAAAGACCGATATTCGATGGGAAGCCACCGGTCAACATCAAAACTTTTGCCAAAGAACAGCGCCGGCAGCAACTTGACTGGCATCAGTAGTGAGTTTAATGGAGCGGTCAGATTGAAAAGGATACAGGGCCATGGTAGCTAGTTCGAGGTTAATCAATTTGGAGAAGGCAATTTGACATTCATCAGAGCATTTGAAAGGGAATTTGTTTCTTAACAAGGCTGAAAGGGGAGCAGTGACGGTCGCAAAATCAGGGATGTATTCAGAGATGTATGCTAATAGACCAAGAAAAGTCTGAACCTCCTTCTTAGAAATGGGTGCGGGAAAATATTGATGGTGTCAACGGTGTGGTCTTGTGGATGAATTTTTACTTGACCGAAGGGACTAGAAATTAAGGTATGGCCAACCCAGTCAATTGAAGTTTGAAAAAATTTGGATTTCTCAACACTAAGATGTAGGCGATGTTTGGCGAGTGTGGTCAAGGTAGCTGCCAAATGTTGAGTGTGCTGTTCAGCATTGTCACTAAAAATGAGGATATGGTCTAGGTAAACACGAATATAGCCCTGGTGAGCTTGTAAAATCTTGGTGATAAAACGGCAAAAGATCTCATGGGAATTGACTAAACCGAAAGGAAGAACACGGAAACAGTAGAATTTGCCAAAAGCACGAAAAGTGGTAAATTCTTCAGTGGCTGGGTGTAGACGAAGATGATGATAGGCGGAAGACAGGTCTAAAGCGCTAAATAAAGGACCTTTGAGGTTCACAAGGAGATCGGAAAACTATTACATATTATATAATATATATCTTATTTGAATTCCATATGTTGATGAGGAATGATTTACTTTTAGAATGTTTGCATCATGACTGTATGTTGGATATTGGATGCACAATGTTACTTTATGGCATTTGGGATAGGAATATGCTAAACACTGCAGACTACATGCAAAAATCAATTAAAGACAATCTTTTTACCAGCAAATGTCGCATTTCTAGCCGCATCTTTAACTTTCCTCTTAGCTACCCAAGAAGGATGTAAATTTTTCTCTTCATGAGAACTGCCACGATCACCAACACTGGAATACCTTTGGTTTGTAGTAGCTTCCATTTCTCCTTTCCATTTGTCCTTAGCTGCTCTTTTCAAAACTCTCGTCTCGTACTGTAACCTGAAAGTTTCTCTTTCACAAACAGCACGTTGCTGTTCCTGTTGAACGTGCTTCGCTTTTATACCATACTTCTGTTCCCAAATTTTTCGTCTTGCTCTTTGCCCTCTTCTGTTTTTTCTTTCTTTCGCAACTTTCCTGTTGTTGTCAATACTTATTGATTGCTCTTCATCTTCATCACCAGAATAATAACCAGCCGCTAATACTGGGAGAGATACATGTCCTTTGTTTTTCTGCTCTTTTTCCTTATTTGGTTTCTTGTTATGCTCTTCCACTTCACTGAAAAAATTGTCCACGCCTATTTTAGTGCTTTCGTGTTTTATCTTCTCGTAGTATATCTCGTTCTTCTCATCATCTTCACTGTCTTGTTGTTCAATTGGTTCTTCATCAGTTATATCATTGTAAAAGCTACTGTTTAATCTCTGGTCATCATCATCCCCATTCCCATCTTCTTCGTCTGAAGCAACCAATATGTCCTTATATTGGTAATAGTCAGCTTCCGAGTCTAAATCTCGATTGTCAGCTTTTTCGGTAACTGCGTGAACCACTTCATGGACTTCTGAATCTGAATTTGACAGAAATCCGTCCCCTTCTAACTTCTCTAAGTTCTCTAACTGATTCATATCCAGCTTAGCTATTGGCCCTAGAATCAACTTGAAGCTTGATTCACTTTGCTTCATTGCCTCCCTGATATTGCTCTTGTTAAATAATTTTGAAATCAAATTATTTAATGCTCCACTAGCCTCATTATTGATGAGTTTTTTTTTGTGCTCCTTCACTTGATCCACATCTGACGAAAAAGATGCGGGTATGACTTGTTTGGCTTCTTGATTCGAAAAAATTCTCTTGGCTAGTTTTATTAACTTTGCCTTCATATGGATTTCCAAGGAAGAATTCAAATCTTCGTATAACAACTTGTTGGGACTGTTCTTCTTACTCAGTTCTTGCTTTATCAAAACCCTAAACATTCTAGTTAATCGAGTTAAGGCACCATAATACTTTCGGTTAAATAGTTCCCTCTGATACTCTTTTATCAATTCCAGAGCTTCAAGTCTAGACAATTTAGTCAACTTCAAATTAGTTGGTTTCTTCGACTTCACTATCGCTTTCGTGTTGCCATATCTTGGATTTCTCAAACTCTGGTACTTGAACTGTAAAACATCTAATTTCCAACTAAGGTTGTCCTTGTTGTGAGATGATGAGACCATTCTGTTTGTGAGAATGCACGATTATAATACTCCAATGCCTCAATATATACATTTCTTGAAGTTCTTTACAATTTCGCATATCCATCTACCTATTTATCTCTCTATGATTGCCATCTACATCCGAAATCTACTACCTTTACGAACAAATAAAATGAAAATTTTCAGATATGCATATAATTACATAACAGCTTAGGTCAGCATAAATCCAGTCCCAGCTGCTCGAGTGTTTTGATCTTGTGTGCGGATAAATCAAGTTGTCTGCAGTGGGACTGAATGAGCTGGATAGCCGTTTTTCGGGACTCCCTTAGAGAAGGTTCGTTGTGGATGTTGACAGAATCAAGGCGCATTAAAAGTTTCAAAAGGGCCTCATCAAAGTAAAGATACCGGTAATTCAAGCGGTCCTTGTAGGATCCACCATGAGCAGCAGCAGGCAGAGAGCACCCCGACTGTAAACTATTCTTTGATTTCTTAGCCTTTCTCAATTGCTTTGATTTGCCCTTCAATTCGTTTTTGTTATTCTCCTGTTTTTGCTTTTCCTCGCCCGCAGCAATATATGCTAATGCATCATCGATCTTCTTGAACATTTCCTCAAGAGGAGCCAAATAGTTCTCGTTGAAATCATTCACCACTGCATCAATTTTACTCTGAGAGTCAACGATTGGGGCCACTGGCTTATCAGGAGGAGTCATCTTCTTCACCCCTTTGACCTTTCTCTTTCTCCTACTTTTGTTGTTGAGACTTGAAGAGGACAAACGGAGTTTCAGGAAAACAAACACGAGCGTAATAGCAGAGATACCATACCCCACTGGTCCGAAGTTTTTGTGGATCATTTGAAATAGCTGACTTACGGTGGGGTTTTGGAGAACTTGATGAACAAGTGGGCAGCTCTTGAACATAGTCGCCAAGTGGTTGTTGTTGAATGAGGTCAGGAAATTGGCAATTTGCTGGGTCATGTTGAAAGTGAACCGATGTATATATCTGTCAATCCCGAATATCATTTACCTGTCTGATATGTATTATATACGATAGATTATATGCTTATAATGTGGATTATATAGAAATCTGTTATCGTTCAACCTCGCTAAACAACCAGTTATCATCTGAATCAGCATCCCCCAATTTTCTACAGTTCCAGCAAATCTTTGAAAAAGAAAACCTGAGGTATCCTGATTACATAATTTTATATACGAGGTAAAATTTTATTTCTCAGGCTCAACAATTAATTAACGACCAGAGAAACATTCCTATTCAATATCTAGCTTTTAGTAGTCCAGAGCAGAACAATCGCATACATCAACGTAGAAAGAGACAACAATGTGTCCTACAGACAGAAGGCGTAATATAGGACCACAAAATGTCCAACCGTTAGTATTCGCACAAACATCAATCAACGACCCTGTCGAGACAAATGGATCACTAAATGAAATCCAACAGAGTTCACACGTTCACAGACAAAACAAAAACTTTATCAAAACAGGCATCGTCAAGAGTTGTAATGGCTCCTCGTACTTAGAAGTTGATAGCACGATAATACTGACCTCCATTTTTGGACCAAGGCCCAATTTCAATAAAAGTTTCAACGATCAAGCTAGTTTAAAGGTTAAACTATCATTTTCTAAGTTTATTTCATTGGATAATTTGAAAATCTCAAAGCACTCAAATACGTTAGATTCAAGTAAGTTGATATGTAGTTTAGAGTCATTCATTCTGACGAATTTTCGGAATTTGATTTTGCTGCAAAATTACCCCAAATCTTCTGTTGAAATATACGTCAAGGTGATATCATTGAATCCAAAACATTCGCTAATTTTTCTCTTGCACTGCGTATTAAATGGTATATCCGTCTCGCTTGTTGATTCGAGACTCAATTTGAAGTCAGCATCATCCTGTGGATATGCCAGGAATGACGAGAATGGCAATGAGATGATAACCAATATGAGTTTGGGGACTCACAACGGTGATGAGGTATTAGGGATTTGGAGTGATTCGACCAATTATGATAATGCATATATAAGTGATTTAAATCAATGTATGGAAGACTCAAAATCGTTCAAAGCGGAAGTTAATAATTATTTCTTGAATAGTATCAGCACCGTTGTATAGTTATCTTGTTAAATCGAGCATTTCCGAGATATATTTTCTCAAAAATGTAAATACATACCTTAAATTGAAATCTCTACATCATATATTAAATACCGTATCCTGCTCTAGTGGGCATTTTCTTTCTACCGCCACTTGCACTTCCCAAGGCACTTGTTTCACCAGCAACACCGCTAGCACTACTTTTTTCGCCATCAGTAGTACTTGTGTTTATTACTGGATCATGAGTTATAACTGGTGAAGGTGGCCCAATCTGGGGAATATTTGGATTGGCATAAGGGTTAACAGCAGGACGAGGATAGGAGCTAGCCACAATTGTTGGACCTGTTGGAGCAGTAGGAGGGAAGGATTGCTGTTGAGAATCAGTATCTGAACGCATGTGACCAATTCTGTGAGGCTGTTTATTTAGTCCGATAGTTGCACCTCCACGAGCACCATTTTTGCCATCTTGGAATAAACTAACCCTTGGTTCCAATTTCAACGAAGTCTCGTATAATTTTTCATCATTTGGTAAATTTGACCAAATGTTTTCTAAATATCCCCAAATTTCTTCAATTTTTTCGAAATTGAATGCTTTACAATTGAATTTTAAAACTTCTTGCACTGTTCTATTTATCAGTAATCTTTTATTAAAGTTAATGAGATTTTTATCATTATGTAAAAAATCTGGATTACCGTCTGTTAGGAACCTCAAATCTGATAGATACATTCCTAAAAATGGCAAACATGGATCCCCATCTTCATCGACAAATTTCAAAATATTTCTATACTCATTATAATTTTTTCCAATTGACATTAGTTGATCCATTTTATTGAAGTTGGTTAGTAGATGTTTCGGAACTAGCTGCCATGTTTTCTTTAATCTACTAATTGAAGTTGAACTTAATCCTGATATGATAGCAGTCATACTTGAAAAATTCTTTATCTTGATTAATTTTTCAGCAACGATAATGAAATATTTGATCGTATCAGCTCTATTATTCAAATCTTTTTGTTTCAATATCATGTAAATCGTAAAATGAGTCAGCAGATTACAATTTTGAATAAATTGTGAAATATTCTTTGATGATACTGAGTTGTTCTTCCCGAATATCTTATTGAAATTATATGACCTGGACATTAGTTCATTTTTGCTAATCTTATTGAATAGTTCAAATTGAATTAGGGTAATTTGTCTCGCCAATTCCATTGATTCGATCTCTTTCAATCTGATTTTTTTATTTTTAACATTTTTGCCTAAAGTTAATGGAATAGGTGGACGTTCATTGGGTAAAGCGGATATTGGATTCCCATTACCAAATTCATTGAAATATTCTTCTTGTGAGGTCATATTTAATACATGGAAACCTAGCTCAACTGTATCAGGATCATTTATTGTAATCCCGCTTGTAAAATTACTCCATTTTAAAATCAATTCTCCCGAATTATAATTGGTAAACCAAAATTTTGTGAATAATCTATTGAAAACTTCAAATATTCTTATTTGTTGAGGCTTCAACTTCCTCTCTAACCAAATACCATATTCTTCATAGCTTAAAGCTTCAGGCATTGCGGCATTATATCTTTCAATCAATAAGTCAAACAACTTTAACGGGGTTGTGAATGTGGCAAAAAGTGATAGAACAGTATTCTCATATTCCAAATCATGGCTGTTCAAAGGGTTTACAAGTTTAGCTATGAATCCCGAAACGGGGCCACCTTTCAAACCTGTTGAATCATACAACAAGCATTTCTCGTCGTCTTCAATATCCAGATACCATGGGGTTTCTCCCGTTTCATCATCATATCTTTTCTGTTCATAGTAATATTCAGATTGACTCAAGGATGAAACCATAGTATTATGCCTTTCAGCGATAAATAATGACGCAACATTAAAATCAGTGTTCATCAATCTTGAGCAGTAATTCAATATAGACTGTCTTTCGTCCTTCAATTGATTTATCGAAATCTCCACCATTTTGAAAGTCTGAAATATCTTATCAATGGTTGCCCTTAATTTCAAGTTAGAATCATATAAATACAAACCTTTATTTAATTCATTGAAATCATATGTTCTTAAACTTTTAGCCAATGCAATTGAGAATTTTTCAGTTTTCAAAGTTTGGTACTGTTTATCATAAATTACTTCCTCTTCTCTCAGACCTTTGAAAACTTCCGGATCATCCACCGTTAGATTTTGAGCATCAACAATTAGTTCGGTCAGTTTAGAATGTAATTCCTGCTTCAAATGGACAAATTCAGTCAACACGGGATCAATTGATCTGGACGTGGCCTCATAAAATAACTGGTTTTTGTTATTTTGATCACATTCAACATCGTCGACCTCATCATCGTCATCACCATTTATATCACTACTGTTGGCTATATTATGGTGTTCAACTTCGAAACCTAGGTCTACTTTGTTACCCGATATTGTTAGGTGTCTGTGACTACCTGATTTGGACAGTTTTTTAATCATGACAAAGATGGTGAAATCAATTGTTTCTAACGTATCAATAAACTTATTGATTGATGGAACACAGTGATAAATTAAAGTTAATATATTCAAGTTTTTATCTTCAATGAATGAATCCAATATGGCATCTTTTGGAGTAGGGGTATTGATGATTTTCAACACATCCTCTAAGATATGAAACATTTTCTTTTGACTTTTCACCAAACTGTTAGTAACATCATCATCTAACAAAAAGTTAGATCTGTTACCTTTACCGTCAATAAACAAATCAGATTCATTCAAACTGTCAACGTCCTCGAACAAATTGGTGAAACTTCCAGCATTGAATTTATGTTTAAAAAATCTTGGATAAATCAAAGGTATCGTGTCTGGATTCATTCCTACAGGTAATTTTAAGTTCTTGAAAATCTTACTCAATGACAATGTTCTTTTGACTAGCTTTGACCCATCCCTTTCAGCTTGTTTCAAGTACACATCATTTAATATAGAAAAAAGACTCGAATCGCGTCTAAAATTCTTCTTAACGCTAGTTTTACTGTACTGTCGACCTCCTAGTGAATCCACATCGTCCTCAGTTTCACTCAAAGTTGCATTTGCTGTCTTGATATCTAACTCAGTATTTTCATCACTTTCATCTGAGTCTTCATCATCCGCACTGTTATGTAAACCACCAAGATAGTTAGGAGCATCCTTTTCACCTACTAGATGCAAGTTACCATTGATAGTGAATTGTATCAAAGAGCTTGAAGTTTTCTTCAATAATGCTTTGACTTTAATTGCGACATTATTCTCATTTAATTCTAGTAACATCAATTTAGCTATCAATTGATGTAGAACGACCATCTTAGAAACATTATTCAAGTGGACTAGGAATAATTGTTTAGATTTCTTGGACAAAGCATCAATACAAAGATTAAGTAAAAGAGAAAATGCCTGAGTCAGTTGATCCCAGTTAGTTATATCCGAAGGATCGTAATAAAATGAATCAGGACTATACATTAAAGGACATTTGCCCGACATCATAGCTTCAACGACCATATCCTTGCTTTGAACACGAGAGCCACTTTCGAGCACACGGCCAACAGCCTTTGAGGTACTTAGCATTCCAGGTGCATCGCCCTGTTGTTGTTGTTGTTGTTGTTGTTGTTGTTGTTGCTGTTGTTGTTGTTGTTGTTGTTGTTGTTGTTGTTGTTGTTGTTGTTGTTGTTGTTGTTGTTGTTGTTGTTGTTGTTGTTGTTGTTGTTGTTGTTGTTGTTGTTGTTGTTGT
>JAKTQZ010000078.1:0-43255 GCA_030579435.1 Ogataea nitratoaversa
TTATTATACAATTCCACATATAACTTCTTCAGGATGTCCCAAGAAGTGTTTAATGAAGGTCCTACTACTTCTCAACATATAGAAGCAGAAGATGAGAATCATTTCAAAAATACAACTTTCAAACTTAAAAGAACAAGGTCTATGGGTATATTAGATGATTTCATAGTTCAAGCTCATTCTCCAAATACAAATTCAACTAATAATTCCGATAATAAAGTCACATCAAGAGATTTTATATCGGATGCAACTTTAGAAAAATTAAATATCAAACCAACTTATGATGATGACGTTGGAAGTGTTCCAAGTTTTTATACAAGTGTTGTTCCATCTGCTAAACATAAAAAGAAATTAATTCCAACAAATTCTCCTTCAAGTTTCCAAAGTGAAGATTTACTCGACGAAAATTATTATTCTGAAGATTCAATAAGTTCTGTCGGTTCCGCAAATTCGGTCAATTTAACACCAAAACATCAACTTAGAAAACAACAACAACAGCAAGATCAACAAGATCATCAAAATAATAATCAACAACAACAACAACAACAGCAACAACAACAACAGCAACAACAACAACAAGCACATAATAAAAGTTACGTGGATGACGATTCAATTTTACCAGTGGTACACCTGTTGCATGATGATATTGATGTTCAATATTCTCCTCAAGAGCATGTAGATTATTTTTCTCATAATTGGGATGAAGCAGAAATATTAAAATCTTGGAGATATGTTATCTTAAGAAAAAATGATTTTGCTGATGCTGCAAGATTAGAAAATGCTTCATGGAGAACATGGGCTCAAGCTAGAAATGGTTTGAAAACAATTTCACCTGCAGATTTGAATTGGAGTAAAGATAGTGATGTTACTTGGTTGTATGGCCCACTTTATAAAGAAGAGAAAACCGGTTTTGATTTTATGGATTTGAAAGATGAACATTATGGAATACAAGGAATAGATCAAAATCGTCAATCTAGTAGTGGACAACAACAACAACAGCAACAACGACAACAACAACAACAGCAGCAGCAGCAGCAGCAAAGACAAGAACATCAACAAGTTCAAGAACGATATCTAGATTCTAGACATATGGCCATTGTTGATAAAGAGTTGTGCGATAACTTGAAACCTATCTTAAAGAAAAGAACCAATGTTGAAAAAATGATAAGTGATGCTTCTTATTCAAGGTTGCAGCATTTATTAGAAGAACATGATCATAAATTCAAAGGTAGTCCAATATTAGAATCGACTTCTAATAATCTTAATGAATCTCCATCTCCTGCTATGTCTTTATCAAATCATAATTCAGCTGGTGACGCATCACCATTTTCATTATCTGCAAATCAAACTGTTGATGATATCAACAAAATTGATTATCCTCAACAATCCCAATCCCAATCCCAATCCCAATCCCAATTCCAATCGCAACAACAAACACAACAATTATCTTCGCAATTACATATACCGCCAAAGAAAGAAAGACATATACATTTCAATATGAGAGTTGATCAATGTGTTTCACTGGATGATAACGTTACAGATTATTCAACAGATTATGAATATGAAAATGAATCCGATGAAGCATCGAAATATAATTCGCATTCTATTTTAAATAGCTCGCACTACTATGATGATATGGATTATGATGAAGATGATGAAGATGACGACGATCAAGATGATGATGGTTTTATACTCAATACAAAAGTGATATCCCCTAACATTTCCCATAGACCTCCAATTTGGTCTCAAGCATCTTCAAGAAGACAATCAACAACAGCAAATAATAAAGATGGTAAACAAATTATTACCATTGCGCCATTACCTGCTACAACATTGAAAACATGTTCAGATGATGAAAATGAAATTGATCCATATACCGTTTCCCATAACACAAAGACAAATCGTGGTTACGATTTTTATTATGACTATAATACTGTTTATAGTGACAGTAGCAATCCACTGTATTCTGTTATCAATAATCAACCGGATGTTCAAATGTACGATGTTCCAGAAAATTGTCAAATTGAAGATGTCATGGACATGGATGACAATAACGCCAACATTAATAGACAATCTTCTGGACAACAATCACAGAGTAGTCCTCAAGTATATGAAATACCAAATGGTTTAGTTCAAAATATCCCAATCGAAATTCAAAATCAACTATATAACAACGATAATAATCAAAGAATTGACGTTCCAATGGAAATTCAAGAACAAATGAATTATTCAACTGATAATGAAACTTACGATCTACCTATGAATTTACAAATTGATATACCTGATGAAAATTCACAAAATATTCCTACTAATTTACTTAATCAAATACCAAAATCGAATAATGATTTATACCAACAACAACAACAACAACAACAACCACAATCAGGACCAAAAACGAATCTTAAGAGAACTACTTCGAATACTTCAAATTCAAATTCAAATTCAACTTTAGGTACCAGTAATAGTCTGTCTACTATCAAGGTTGGTTTGAGTGGATTGGATCTACATAGTTCTGGATTAAAAAAGAGTACAGGTGCTGGTTCTAGACCTCAATTGTATGAATTATTACATCAATCACAACCATCCCCACAACAACAGCAAACATTCTCAAGATCAGCTTCTAATGTATCTTTAGGAAGTGGTAAAAAGTCATTCATGTTTAATAATTCTGATTCTGAATCTGATGATGAAGATGAAGAAGTCAATGATCATGATGCAGATGACAATGATGATGATGATGATGATGAAGAAGAAGATGATGAAGATGATGAAATGGTTATTAGTGCCCCTCGTAGACCACCATTCACGAAATCAACTTCAGGCTCATTCATAAAAAATTCCCCATCTTCAGCAACTGCAGGAACAACTACTGAAAATATCATATCATCATCAAGATCAAACCCATCAATTGATAATGAAAGTGGTAGTTATGCATCGTTATCATCAATTGCGTCAAATGGTTATAGAATTGGTTCAACTTCAAGTAATAATAATAATATCAATGTTAATAATGATCAAAATTCTTCAGGGTCTCCGAAGTTTGATGATTCAAAAAAGCTGAATGGGAATGTTGTTAGTGGTGCTAAAGGATTTGCGAATCAGTTTTTGGGTGGTAAAAATTGGATTTGATTGATCCATTGATTAGTAAATCGTCAAAAATCATACATTCCTCTACTGTTTAGTAAGGTATCATCTTGTCGCTTTATGTGCCTTTCAATGTTAATGTATATGTATATGTGGCTTTTTGTTTTTCCTGGTCCTTCTTGCTTGTTATTTATTTATTTGTGATTTTTATCTATTCTTAAAAAAAGTTATTCGTTATTATTCAAATGAATGGTTGTATTTGTTTTAGTTATTAACATACTTAAAGAATAAAATTTACTGGCTAAAAAAATTAATACTTACTACGAAATAGCAAAATTAATAGCTGTTTTAATAAGCCATTGAACGATAAATGAATATTTGCTCTTTATCTCTTCAGATACCTTTTTTTGTCTGTTTTTTTCTTAATGCTGTGAAAACATAATTCAAGTTGAACTTAATCCTAAATATGAAAACGACAAATGATCTGGGAGTGAATGCCACTAATGTGGAAAGTATAGTAGACCATGAACCTTTATAAATGTTGACTGTCCTTTTAGAACCGTGAATGATTTCATTGATTACTTTCTTAGCATAGACTTCTGGTGATTGAGGTTGATTTTTTTCAGCGAATTTTTGTCTCAGTTCAAACGTCTCAATAACTTCAGGTATATAATAAATTGAATCTTTAGAAAGAGGTCTTGTATCAGCAATATTTGTTTTCACTCCTCCTGTAACAACGTTCAAAACACGAACATCAAATGGTTCGAGTTCCACGCTCAAAATATTGGCAAATTGATGTATAGATGCTTTAGTAGCTCCATAGACTGACCCCCAAGGAAATGGACAAATTCCAGCTAATGAACCAGTGAATACAATGGTTCCTTTAGCTTTGATAACAAGATCACTGAATATTCTGGTCACTTTGATTGGTCCAAAAACGTTGACACTGAAACACTGCTCCAGTGCTTCATCTGAAACATCAATAGCTGGTATCGTACATGATTGACCAGCATTGTTGTACAATATATCTAATTGAGAGTCATAGTTGTTATCTTGTAAATAATTCAAAACGAATTTGTAACCATTTTCAATTGATTCTGTTGATGAGACATCCATTGAGAAAATAGTCACCCCGTGATTGGTTTCAAGAGGCTTCATTGGTTCTGTACGACGAGCACAGGCAAATACTTTGTATCCACGTTGGGATAGTTCAATAGCTAAAGCGTATCCTATACCTGATGAACATCCGGTGATTAAGGCTGTCTTGACTCTTTTTGAGTTTGCTAGTGCTTCCTGAGACATTTTAATGGTGTCGTTTAGTATGTCTGGGCTGTATGTTTAGTGTTTTCCGATAAAAGAGTGTTTTTTACAATTCTACTGAATTTGATGAATGGTTGAAGATATTTGGGGATGCTTTTCTAATCTATTGATCAATTGCTGTTATTACAAAAAACGCAATCTGAATTTTTTTTTAAGTTTCTTCTCGATCTGTATTTTTCCATGTGGGGGTGGTGGTAGGGCTGAGGATTTCAGCTATTGTCTTTCGAATGATTTTATGTAGAGTGTTTCTCATAGTTTTATATTGAGTACTCTATTCAAGGTAGATTTACTATCAGTCTTTATTCAAAATGAAGAACAAAAATTGGAGGGTATCGAGCGTATATAATATATACTTTTCTATAAAAAAAATGCATTACTCTTGAATGTAACCACCATCCAGGCATAGTTTATAGAACTTCGATTCTTTGTCTTTCAACAAAGCATCGGGGGAATCAAATTCTAGAGCTTCTCCATTATCCAATAGCAATATTTTATCATTATCCAAAATGGTATCCAATCTATGAGCAATTGTTAAGATCGTTAGATGTTTAAATTCAGATCTTATTGTCTCTTGAATGATTTTATCAGTCTCAGCATCAACGCTTGATGTTGCTTCGTCTAACACTAATATTTTTGATGGATTGATCGAACCATTTGAAGATGGTTGTGACTTCAATAGAACTCTAGTTAAGCAGAACAATTGTCTTTGTCCAGCAGATAAATTCAAACCACTTTCTTTGATTGCACAATTCAATGGTTCATTTCCGAGTTCTTGGTCTTGAGACATTTTTAGAACATGTTCTTTCAAATTGGACATGGTTAAACTTTTCCAAATTTGTTCATCTGAGTATTGATTGAATGGATCAAGGTTGTATCTTATTGTACCGTTGATACATTGGGCGTCTTGTGGGATTATCGATAAGTTTTGTCTTAGTGTAGATAGTCTTAATTGAGATGTATTCAAAGAATCAATCTCAATGTGGCCTTCAATTGGTTCAATTATTCTGAATATGGATAATGCAAAGGTGGATTTTCCGGATCCTGTTCTCCCAACAATACCTATTTTTTCTTTTGATTTTATTGATAAGTTGATTTTTTTCAAAACAGGATCTAAATTATCTCTATACCTGGTTGAGTAATCAACGAAATCGATTGTACCTTGCTCCGGCCATGTTTCAGGTGGTGTTATTAACTGTGAAGTGATTGAATCTTCGTCAACTTCAGGTTCCAAATTACAGTATTCAAAAACACGCTCACAACAAACAACATCTGCCTCAATTTCAACCGATCTTTTGACAATAAAACTCAAAGAAGAGGTAACTCTTAATGCATAACTCATGATCAATCCTAGTAGTCCAGCGCTAATTGGTTTAGAAGAATTCAATGACAATAAAGCTAATGAAGAGGTGGAGAAAATAATTATTGAACCAATGAATTGTAGTCTTGTTGAAAGCCATCTATTAACTGATTTCATACAATATGAAGAAACTTGATTATAATCGACATTGGCTGAATTTTGGAAAGCAAATTTCTTGTTTTGGCCATAAGCTCTAATAGTTTCGGCACCTTGTAATGATTCTTGAATATGTGCAAAAATTGGACTTCTTGATATAGAAACAATTCTTTTCAAATCTCTTGATGTAAAGATATAATAGGATTGATAGTAAACATAAACCAGTGATAAAGCCGCAACTATAATTAAGAAAACAGGCATATTAGAACCAATTATAAACAATGTGAACACAGTTTTGATAATCGAACTGAAAACTGCAACAAAAACTCTAGGCAATGCATTATCAATCTTATTCATATCTTGACTAAATCTATTAAGAATTCTACCCAAAGGAGTCGTCTCGAAAAACGACATTGGTGCATGTAACACAGAACTGATCATATCATTATGCAATTTTTTAGAAGCTCTAATTGAACACCAACTCCACATGATCATTGCTCTGAATAAGATAAATAATCCTGAACTGACACCAAATAATGCATAAATGCCAACGTATTTCATCACTTCTTTGTTGGATCCTGCTCGGTCGTTTTGTTCTGCCCAGTGTTTCAACCAATAATTTCCAGAAACTGATAAGCCAACTGTAAGAACGACCATTATTGCAACTATTACGATTCCCTGTAAACTGCATGCTTCCGCATATTTCAAATAAATGGACCACTTCACCTTCCCCTTTTCCTTCTTCTCCTGTTCTTGTTGTGTTCTTATCACTTTCTTACTATCCGAATTATCATTCGCAATCGATCTTCTCTTAAAAGATGATATACTAGCTCTACGAATAGTAGCATGAGACGGAATCCTTTGAAGTTCGTTTCCTGCAATTTTTAATGTTTCCTCACCTGCAGCTTCAACAGAAATTCCAAATGGTTTGAAAGCTTCTAATTCACCATCGATTATTTCATCGTCGTAGTCTTTATCGTCATCTTCGACATCCAACCCGGAGGATGATGACGACGACGAAGACGATGACGAAACTGAGAGTGCTTTTATCGATGTGCTATCGGATGTAAAAATTGGAGGACTCGTTGATGATGTTTCTTGATCATCTTCGTGATCTTTTCTGCCGAATTCTTTGATCAAATCGTATAATCTACCTCTCTTCGATAGAACGGTACGGTAATTTCCTGATTCTGCAATCTCGTGATCAGAAATCAAACTAATATTTTTCGATTCATTCAAAACTCTGATTGAATTGGTGGCTAATACTCTTGTCTTTGTAGCTAAAATACCACGATTACTTAGCACTCTATCTATTAGTTTCTGGCCAACATGAGCATCCACAGCACTTAATATATCGTCTAATAAATAAATATCAGCTCTCATATAAATGGCTCTAGCTAATGATAATCTAGCCTTTTGACCTCCTGATAAACTAATACCTTTCTCGCCAACTAATGTTTCATCTCCGTCTGGTAATATCTCTAAATCCTGTTTCAATTGACAGGAATCAATCGTCATTTCGTAAAAATTTGGATCAAACTTATGACCAAATAGGATATTTTCTCTCACTGAAGCATTCAATATCCATGGGGATTGTGAGCAGTAAGCTATTGATCCACAAATTTCAATACCATGTCTTTGTGATTCAATTGAAGGAACACATGTTAATTCACCTAATAGGCATTGTAAGAATGTTGATTTCCCTGATCCCACACGTCCAACGATACATGTTAATTCACCTTTTTTAGCACTAAAATTGATATTTTTCAACGCTATTTTGGAACTGTTGATTTGTGCTTCTTCATCATAATCATCAGAATATTTTTTTTCTTCTTTAGACCACATAAATGTACAATTAGTAACTTGAACTGAAGTGTCACCTAATTTTGAATTCCTTGGTAATTTATTCACTACTGAATCGTCAATTTCATCTGCAAGTAGAAAAGAAGTCAATCTATTTAAAGAAACTCCACATTCAATCATAGCTGTCATTAAAGCTGGGATTGCAAAAATAGGATCAGATAACAAATCAAATAAGGCCAAAGCAGGGAACACAATTTCTGAAGTCAACGGTGTTTTTGAAGTCAATGCGAATATTGCAAATGTTGAACAAGAAACAAAAAATGGGACACAAGTCCAAGCAAAATTAACGACTGCTGATAAGACTCCAATTTTATTCAAATTTCTCAACTCTTGATTGTTTCTAATCTCAGAGACCCTTTCTAACATTGGAATTTCCCAACCATATAGTTTTATACTTTTCACGTTTTGTAAAATTTCACTGACCATTGAAGTTCTAGCATCTTTCAAGGTCATTTGCTCTTTATGATATTTTCTTAAGGATCTGACCAAGATGGTATTAAGAGGCATCATTATTAGCATAGTCACAATACCTGCCCATGTGGCATTTCCTAATAACGCATGTAGAGATATCAAACATAATACTAATCTTGTTGGAGCACTAAATAAAGTTTGGACGTATGATGTTAAATCTTGAATTCTATTAACATCCACCGCCATCAAATTAACAATGTCACCTGTAGATCTCTCCAATCTTGCCTCTGGCGAAAGTTTCATTGATTTTTCATAAATCAAGTGCATCAAAGCTGCTTTACTACCTGATCCAGCTTCAACTGTTTTAATGAAATATTGATTATATAAAGCAGCCTCCAACAAGGAAACCAGAAACATTCCAAGTGCGATACTGAAACCTATGATGATTGGTGGGTTGTCATTTCTACCGAAAAACAATATGAGGTATTTTAATAGTTGTGGTTGAATGAATGAAATGATACTATCCCCCATGTCATAACATAAAGAGATTAGTACTGGATATCCAAATGTTCTAGTCAATGCAAACAACAATGAAGGATTTTTAATCTTTTTACCCTTTTGTTTCTCTAGTTGTCTTGTCCAATTTTTAGCCAATTTCGGAGCAGTATAGTCTGTTGTAACAAACAAAGGAGGAGGAGGTAAATCATCATGTTCTAAACCTTGCTTACGATATCCAACTTTAATCAAATCGTTCATCCATGAAAAGGTAATTGTAGAAATGATGTTTGGAGGTGATGGATCTTGTCCTGTTTTTTCGTAGTATTCGATTAGTTCTTCATTTGGAGAGTAATATGAGTATTCTAGAATTGTAATAAATATAGCGCCTAGTATCAACGTAATCAATAATGCAGAAGTAAATGAGAAGTTTGTCTTGTCCAAACTGTCTTGATCAATTGGTATTGGTGTGTATTCGGAAGGACCAAATGTTTGTTGTATGAAAACCACCAAGAGTAAGATAACATGTATTGGCCAATAAAATAGTAAAGTAGCAGATTGTATCACTGAATAACTGCTTTCAATCAAGTGTAAAGGGATAATAATCAATAATAAAGTTCCAATAGAAATAGAATAACTGATAAATTTCAAGCCTAATGGATTGTCTATCAGAGGAACCAAAAAACAGTTGATTAACAGAACAATATGTAATAACAACACCATAAGTTTCACGCTTTTAACAGAGCTACTGAAGATTGCAAAGTCTCCATACTTTCTTTTGATGAAAGAATGATGATTCTTCTTATTATTTCCATTGAAAAATCCAAAATCTATTAACAATTCAGATGATTGAAATAATCCAACGATTGTGAAAATTAGGGAAATCAAAGCAAATGAAGCTGCTATAAAACAAGGATTCAAAGCATTAGAATTATTGGATACCAAAGGAGATGATAAATTGCATCCCAATACAGTTCTATTCTTTAATGTAAGGAAAGTTTCTTGTGTTTGGAATATGGAAGGCGAGAGCTGAAGAACAGACTCACTTCCTACCATTTTCCTTGTGTGAGTCAAGTCAGTTGGCAAATATGATGAGTGATTCAATGAAGAAAACACTTTTCGAATATATAAATATCTGTTATGTTCTAGTAAGAATTTATTATTATTGAGAGTCTCATTTATTCTTAAGATAAAGGTTTAAAAAGTTTAAACAAACATCCCATTTTCCATTTTAAACCGAAGGAAAATAATTCAAATTCCAAATAGCTGGTGAAATATATTTTTTGAAATTTGGAATTCAGCGAGATTTAATAAATTGTGTGTTCTGTCTGTACAGTCAATCGAATTAATACTTACTACAATTATTCTGACTCGAATTCTTTTATTGGGTCCATCCCGGTGTTTTTGTACGTTGCTTGTTATATTAGACTAATATTGCCAACTATCTTGTAAGTTAATGATGATAAACGTGATGTCACAAGAGACTAGACTAGGTGGGAGAAGTTATCAAGTGTCACTTCAATGTGGTACTACTCTCCTAAGTAATTTACCAGGTATCTATCTACACCTTTTATAATTACCTATAAATACGCAAAGTGTGTTCTTATTTTAAATCCTATAAAGTGTAAACTAATCTATAACTAATATAACGATATCAAGTGGGAGATGATTGATTGATGAGGGAAAAAAAGATAAAAAGATAGAGGAAGTTAAAATTAGAAGAATTAGTTAGTTATCATACCTGAAATAACAGCAAATTAAAGTAATTATCCAAAGATTCAAATCAATGAAATAATTGCAGAGATACCAACCAAGGAACCGGTCAATAAATTAACAGGAACATTCTTGTAAATTGAACCAGATGCATCATTAGAAATTTCTTCTTCATCAAGGAATAAATTTCCATTTCTGTATTTGAATTCTTCAGATTCAATAAAATCATCTACATCTAAATCTTCATTTTCTAAAAGTTCTTGGACAAGTTTAGCTCTTCTATTTGCATTATCTTTATACCATTCTAAAGCATTGGCGTTATTCAATTTGGAAGCAAAACTGTTTTGTTCAGATAAACATCTTTCCTCGTATTCGGCACAATATGTGTCATCTTTATCAATTGAATTGAAATCACCATCATCTGAAGCTAAAACATTCTGCCAATCTTTTTCTAAATTTTGAGCACTTGTGACTTCTGCAACTAATTCTCTTAATTCTTTTAATTCTTTAGCTTTTTCTTCGGGTGATATATCAGATGATTTGATGTTTTGTTTCAAATTTCTCATAGCAGCTAAGAAATGTCCTGATGATGCAGAGGCAAAGAAGGTACTCATTTTAGCCTTCCCCATTGCCAAATATTTATCAATAAGATCTTCAACTTCATGAACGTCAACTTCATAAATTAATCTTCTACCTTCGTGATCGTATTGTTGATCTTCTTGCGCAATTGGCCCTTTGACTGGAACGTCAATTTTGTATTTATCTGTAGACTTTCCTTTACTTAATGATTTGATTTCTGATTCTTCATCTTGTTTCCCTTTTGCCTTTTCTTCCTCTTCATTGGTGTAGGATTCAACTTCTAAGACTTCTTCTTCTTCAGCTTCGGCTTCTGCTTCAGCTTCAGCTTCAGCTTCTTCTTCTTCTTCCTCATTTTCGTAATCTGCATTTTCAACCTGTGATCTTGCTTTTAAATTGGAAATACCCTTTGAAGAAGATAATATTTTTTGTTTCTGGGACTTGTTTTGTTTGTTAATCTGCTGAGGATAAATAGCAGCACTCACCAAAGCATCTTTAATCGCTTGATCATTACTTGAAGTATTTTTCTTGAAGTTTTTGTTATTCTTCTTGTTCTTATTTTGAGCTTGAACTTCAGGTGAACCTATAAAACTCTGAGAATATTGTAAAGATTTTCCTGCTTGTGGGCGGTTGACTGATAATGCCATAGCTGTTGTTGATGACGAACCACCATTGTTCAATGCTATCATTTGGACAACAATGGCCCATAGCATATATGAGTTATATCTTTGCATTTTTTTGATAAATTTATATATATATTATGTGCTTTAGGTATGCCCCGAGACAGAAAAGATGTTGATAGTGATGGGGGGAAAATTTTTAAGTAAAAGAGAAAGAAAAGTAATATAGATTATATATATATGCAGGAATCAAGATGTTATTAAATAAAATGGGGGGAATTAGGTGGTGGGGGAAAGGGTCAATAAAGGAGAGAGAAATTAAAAAATGTAATAAAAATGAAATAAAGAAAGGATTAAATTAAATTAAATTAAACGCCGGGCATAATAATAATAATAATAAAGTTATAAACAATTATTATGTAATCTGACAAAAAATGTTAGACAAAAAATTGAAGAAGACATGGATGTGATTACACTAGATGTTTAGTTATTAGAATATACTTTATTACAATCAACTGAACGATCTTATCGAATAAGAAAAACCACAATGTCATATACACATCAGAGAGAAACAATTTGATAATAATGAATCCTATCACCTCTAGTAATAGTAATGGAGGAGGCCCATCATCATCATCATCATCATTACCAGCAAAACAAGATCCAAAAAAATTGATTAGGGCTTCATATGAATGTATGAAAAAAATAATGGAATTAGATACATTATCAACTATAACTGATTTAAATCTATTAGAAAGTTTTAATAATTTATCCACTTTGAAATATAAAGAGTTGAAAAGTTATTTTGATAAATTAGTTAGCGATAGTGAATTAATTAATGAATCTAGTAAGTAAAAAAAAACAAAAATGATCAAATATTCATAAACATATGAAAACATTATTAATACTAACATAGATTGTGACCCCATTTTAAAAATAGATTTGGAATTGAAAAATAAGAATGATGATTTGAAATTACTTGAGAAAAGAATTGATAAATTACAATTATTAACAAATCAATTAGATGAATGGTCAACTGAACTAGAAGTTAAATCAAGAATACGAAAAAGTAAACATTAGAATCAAAACTTATCTTTCATGAATTAATTAATAAAGTGATGAATACCGAAGATGTTGTACTTAATTGATATGAACTTATAAAAAAAAAAAAGAGAAAATTTCATTTCTACTAATCATATTACAATTACAAAGAATAATTAATGCTTTACACTAGTTTCAATCAAAATCATTTTAACGAATCTATTCAATACCATTTAAATACACAATTGGAGCAAGCAAGAAAGAAAGTAAATAGTCAACTCAACTCAACTCAACTCAACTCAACCAATCAATTAACGACTTTAAAGTAAAAGAGAAACAAACAAACAAATAAGTAAATAAAATCCGACACGTGATACCTGTCACACGTATAAATCACATGCATATTTTATACTCCATATCAAATTCAATTAATTAATCACATGCCAGTAGTACAATGTAAATTAAGGGTCGATTAAGCAATATGGGTACGTTGAAGAAGAGACGACAACTATCGACTACTTAATTAATTTTTTAATTTACATGGAAAATTAATAAATATTCACATGGCACCGATCGAATATTGTAATATTATAAAAATTGCACATGCCCACGTCTGTGATGGACTATCGACTTCTATATAATTTTAATATTAAAATTTTAATTATATTTTCTCAACAAAAAAAACAATTACCAATTCACAGCCTTAAAGTTCTTTCTACCAGGGGGAAGGGGGGGGGGGAACTTCACACCACAACCACACCACAGAGTGCACACCACTTGGCCCACTGCCCACTGCCCAACACCACGGGCCAATCAATATCAGCATGTGAAGATGTCTTTCTGGTCTCCTCCCCCCCCAAACTCAATTTTAATAGCCTTTATTTATTTTATTTGTATATTAAATTAATTTTAATCAATTTAAAACAATTTTTACCCTTGTTTAGTTTTTTAATTTGTTGACTTTTTAATATTTAAATTATCATCTGTCATATTTCATTGACACATACATATATATTAATATAATTTTAATTAAATTTCCCTCCCCCACATTACATTATATTTAAATTTTTTTTAATATATTTTATATTATATTATAAGAAGAAGTACATTCGTTTACACTACTTATCCATTCATTAATGTCTCATGTTCCTTCTTCTCCATATATCAACAACAATCATAGTCGATCATTACAAGATTCTAATATTAAATTACAACCACCACCACCACCATCATCATCATCAAACTCGGATCTAAATATAAATACAACTACAATCATAGATAATAATACAATGTCTTCTTCTTCTCCTCCTTCTCCAAAAGAAGATGATCAGTTGAAATTATTAATGGCTGCTCAAGCTTTAGGACAATTAAAGAATCAATCTTCTCATTCTCCTGAATGTGATAATAATAATATTAATGATAACTATGATGATGAACAACAAGAAGAGGAAACTTTAACTAAATCCACCATTTTGGATAAAGTTACTTCTCATCCTTTAATTTCAGGTTCAATTAATTACATGTTGGAAAAAACTATTAATACTTCTAGTCATTACGTTTTACAAGACACTTCAGATCAACAACAAAACAATTTAACTACAACTATTTCAACATCTAAACCTATTGAAGAAGATGGTAATAAAAGAAAAAGATTTAATAATTCTATCAAACCTTCTTCAAATTTATCATCTCCAATTGAAAATAATGAACTTGCTTTTAAAAGACCAAGACTGGATTCTGCTTCTTCTTCAACAACTTCAATTCATCAATTACCTTATTCAATATCATCATCATCCCCATTAACTCAACAAATTTCACCACCTTCTACTCATAATTTATCTTTTAATTCTACTCAACAATTACCTTCTTTACAATCAATCATACCTCCTACTAATCCAATAATAATATCACAACAACAACAACAACAACAACAATTTGCTAGATTTGCAAGATTAAATCCTAATTTAAGACAACAAGTTACAATATCATCTGCTGTCTCTGCTCAAAGATCTTTACAAGATTTAAAAGAATTAAGTTATTTAAATTTAAATATTGAAAGTCGAAAAAGGCTTACAATGTTAATCAATTTCTTAAAAATAGGTAATAGACAACTAAGTGAACGTATTGAAAATTTAATTGAAGTTGTGGAACAACAAAAAGATAAAAAAATTCATAATTCTGTTCCATCTAGTCCTTATCCAAGTGATGATAATATTACCACCACCACCACCACCAGATTCAAAGATGAAGGATTTTTATCCGCTTCTACTTCTTCTTTAGCTTCTTTAACTGCTGTCAATTCAACCACTTCCTTAAGAAGTTTACCAAATGGTGACTATCAACAATCTAGAGATCAATCAGAATCTCCAGATCATTTCGAATCTAATGAAACTTATGAAATCCCAATTCAACAATTGAAAAATGAAATTATTGGTACTGTCAAAAAAATAGTTAACGTTGTCTCAAAAGTATCTGCCAATTCTTTACCTGAACCTGCAAGATCAAATGTTAGAGAAATGTTATTAAAATTACCTGCTAATTGGGCAATGTTGATTGAACAACAACAAAATCAACAACAAAATCAACAAGCTGATGATGAAGAAAGAAGAAGAACTAAAGAAAAGTATGGTAACTTGGCATCATCTGATTCTGATACCGATTCTGAGTTGGATGAGGATGAGGATGAAGTTGATGGATCTGATTCTGCATCTTTCAAAACTCAATATGAGGATTCTCAAGAATTTATATTCAAACAGCAGGAGAAAAGTCAACAGCAACAACAGCAACAACAGCAACAACAGCAACAACAGCAACAACAACAACAACAGCAACAACAACAGCAACAATCAAAAAAACCAAGATCAATTGCACATCAGCTATTAACAAATCTATTCAGATACAAGACTCAAACTGAAACTCAACCGACCTTACAACAATCCCAACAATCAACAGCACCACAATACACTCGTCATCGTCGTTTATCTTCATCATCATCAACAACAACAACAACAACAAGAAATAGTGTTGATTCAGGAATGGCAAAATCATGGTTTAAGAAAACTATTAGAAATCAACTATTAAATGATTCAAATGGTAAGATATTAATATTAGCTCAAGAATCATTAGATATGATTAATAAAATAATTAAATTTTGTAATGAAAATTTGAATAAAGCAGATGATTGGAATTCTAAATTACAAAATGAAACTCATTTAAATTTGATTAATAAATTACAAGGTTTAGATTATGTTGCTGTTGGATGTGGGAATGGAGATAATTTAACTACTACTACTTCTATTGGTAGTGTTGATACCATAACTACAAATCATACTACTGTTGAAGAAGAAGAAAAAGATGTTACATTGAATTGATTATGTCTCTCACGGTTATTTATTTATTTATTTATTTATTTATTTATTTATTTATTTTTCTTTATTCACTCACTTGATTATTACATTTTTGCTCTTATCTAATTTCCCCTCGTATTCTTTCCACTTTTGATTTTTTTTTTTTCTTTTTTTCCTCCACTTTTGACATTTGTAATTACTAATTATTTATTTACTTAACATCGGTTTTTTCTTTCTTTTGACTCCTGGTTATCGCTTTAATTTTAAGTCCCTTACTTCATGTTTAGTAATGAAAATAAGTACTTACCTGATATGTTTTTTTCTTTTGTTTTGTATTTATTTTTTTGTCTAAACATTATCAACGATGTTCGTTTATAATCTATTTTGATTTTACAAAAAAACACTACAATATATTAATTTCACTCATTAATTGTATTTATATATAATATATATATCTATTATCTAATCATTAATTAGGTTTGGTTTGTAATTTATGTACATGTAACTAGTTAGCATTTACTTAGTTATTTCTCGTCGTTCCTTGTTTTGTTTTATAGTTCATTACTAGATTTCACCGTCTGTGCTGATTATGATTCTTAGTCAATGATAAGTATCATAAAACTTTCTAATCACTTAACGTGGTAATTATCTATCGTAGTTCAATATCAAATGCAGCGGTTAATAACTCTCTTGATTTATCGTGCAAAATATTAATTTCATCATTAGTTAATGATCTATCCATTGATTGATAATTAACTCTATAACATTGAGATTTTTTGCCTGTTTTAGGATGAACAAATTCATCAATTAATTTGACACTTTCAACAAGATCACCTGAAGTTTCTCTAACGATTTCCATCAAATCATTTTCATGTAATTCAACAATACTTTTTTCATTCTCCTTTGGTAACCAAAATGAAATATCTCTAACTGTTCCAGGATATTTGGAATAAGGCTTGAAAATATTAATTTTACCCTCTTTGAATTGATCTTTGAATCTTTCATCTAATGTCCAAAACAATCTGATATCAGGAATACCAAACAATAACATTGCAATTCTATCCAATCCAATACCAAAAGCCCATCCTATTGTATCTTCAATACCTGAATTTGTCAACACTTGTTCACGAACAACACCACATCCACAACATTCCAGCCATTCACCTTTCCACCACACTTCAATCTCCCAAGATGGAGCTGTCCATGGAAAATAAGCTTCGACCCATCTAACTTTCAATGGTTCATTCAAGTATTCTTCTGTGGAGCCTGATAATTTAGCTTCTTTTTTTGCTTCGTTGAAAACAACATCAACTAATAGTTCCAATGTTCTTTTTAAGTGTTGACCAACAAGTTCTGTTTCTTCATGAGTCATGTAGTCTTGTTTAGGGTTTCCGATACGGTCATACGATGGAACTGTATCTTCGACTATGATGTCAACTTTTGGAATACTATCTATATCTTTTTTAATCTGTTCAAGAACATTTCCAGATTTTCTAGACCAAGTTCTAGCACCTTCCATTTGGTGAAATGCAGGGTAATGTGTTCTATCAATTTCATCTCTACGATAAACATCTCCTGATATAAAGTAACCTGAAGTTGGACAATTAGTGAAACATTCATGCTCATGTGCAGAAGTATGAGTTCTGAGTAAAGTAGATTCATTCAAATAATAGGTATCTGATTTTGATCTACCTGGATGATCTTTTGGGAATCCTAATACATCGAAATTTTCGTAGACTGATACTATTGGTTTGAAATCGGAGTAAAATGTGTACCCCATATTTGTAAATCTTTGTTCGATCAAGTTTCTTAATATTCCAATTGGGTGATTTGGATCTTTATGAAGATTCCGTCCAACTAATTCAGCAATTTTTGGTGTGGTATTCGTCCATGAATCTCTTTCAAAAATATCATCTTGGATTTTTATATATGAAGTTGAATCTTCATTTGATTTTAAAACTCTAGCAGTTGATGAAAGTGATCTGTTTTTGGTTATTAGTCCACAAGGAAAAATACCTTTGTTATAGAAGAGAGGAATACTGATAATTTTTCTTGAAACTATCATTGTTATTTGCTTTCACCTAAAACCCTCGTAAAGAGCGTCTCAATCAACTTGTTCTGTTGTTGTTCAACCACAGATTCAATGACAGGCAAAGGATACATTCATTGTCTTTTGCTTTCAAGTTTAATCAAACACCAGTCATCCTATCTGATATTCAAAGTTGCAAGTTGATGGATGGTTCAAAAGTTCAGGCTGCATCAGCCACTGAAATAAAATGTGGCTTAGGAGGCACTTACTTACCCGGGTATTATGTAATTTTTTTGCTTATTAGTTCACCGAAAACATTCAACTTCTTTGAATATAGCACACACATATAATAGATATAAGAAGTATTATTAAAATTGATTTACTGGAGACAATCAAGCTAGTCATTCAAAAATCTATAACCACATTGGCAGTTTTGTACAAAGACGATGTTTAAGCTAACCCAGATATCCATAACTAGACCGTCAACGGGGAGCTATTTACAATCTACAGTTGGAGGTTTAAGTTTCAGCATTGGTAAAAGATTTGGACATGAACTTGCACCAAGATATAAAGAACAAAAAAAGAAGCAAAAGGGAAGAGTTACAGTCAGAACAGGTGGTTCTGATAAAGGTACTACTTTAAAATTTGGAGAATATGGAGCAAGATTGAAAACTGAAGGTTTGAGAATCACAGGAGGTCAATTGAAAGCTGCTGATTCCGTTTTGGTTAGACTAGTTAAGAAAGATGGTGGTAAATATTGGAAAAGATTATGTACTAATATTGCTGTCTGTATTAAAGGTAATGCTACCCGTATGGGTAAAGGTAAAGGTGCTTTTGACCATTGGGCCGCTAGAGTACCAACAGGGAAGGTTGTTTTTGAAGTTTCTGGTATGCATGAACAAAGTGCTAAAGATGCATTAAGAAGAACTTGTGAGAAATTACCTGGTGTTTGGGAATTTATCCATAAATCTGCTCCTCCAAGATTAGGTTTAAAGGTTGTTAAAGGTGCTGCTGCTCCTATTAATCATTTAGATGAGTTGAATAAAAATCCAACTAAGAAATACGCTAACTATTTGAAATCAAAATCGCCTGAATACAAACAGTTTACAGGACGTTGAAGAAAAGGGCGGTTTGATGGTTTCATATATTATTTAATATAACATGTACATACGTATTTAGATTATGATGGAAAATCAAAAGTAAAATCATGATAAATCTTTTTCTAAAATAACCATAACTTTAGTAATGAAACCTTCCAAATGGAATATATCTTTACTACCTTGGCTCAATCTCTCATCAAAAACAGAACCAGCATCCACGATTTTCAATTTGATGCCATCTTTATCATTGAATTTATTTTTGTTGACTAATTCCCATAATTCGAATATTAATTTTTTCAAAATCAATTTAGCTGGAATAGAATGTGCCAATAATTCATATAATATTGATCTAATCTGTTGTAATCTAGAAACCGTTCTTTCTTTAACCAAGCCGGCAGCCATCTCTCTAATAACTACTTGCCAATCAGGTATTATTATTGGTGTTGAGCCAGTAATGGTGTCGTTATTCATGTACAATGCTTCCAAGATCATAATCCCCATTCTCAAATTTCTGTCAGATGCAGTGCAAACGTTCCTGAAAATGGTGGTTCTTTCTGATGACTCAAACGATGGGAAGAATTTGGAAGCCTGCACTTCTTTTGATAAGATATTATTGAATACTAACGATGATTCGTCAACTGTAGGTGCAGGAATTCTAATTGAGAGGGTTCTTGATTTGATTGGGTCAATAATATTAGATGTTGAATTACATATTAGAATTAATCTGATATTAGCGGAGTACTTTTCCATTGTTCTTCTCAAAGCAGCTTGAGCATCTCTAGTTAATAATTCTGCTTCATTTATGATAACAACTTTGAAATGTTTCTTATTGGCGGCAGCTCTTGTTTCTTCGTTAATGTTTCCTGTTGATCCGGATGATAAGATGCTGGAAAAATCAATGCTTTCCACCTGTGCAACTTCCTTTAGTAAATCTTGAATAACGACCCTGTCGTTGTTTCCCATATCACTTGGAGTGATTTCCAAATGATGTGGTGAAGAGATAACATTGAATTCTAATTTACGATTGGTAGAAGTGGTAAAAGTCTTCACGTCCACTTTCAATTTCTCAGCAGCGGGTCCATATAATTCATGAAGTGTCGCTATCACTCTTGTTTTTTTCCCTGCTCCAGATGGTCCGTAAACCAATAAATGAGGAAAATCGCCAGATGATGCTAATGATTTCAATCTTTTAGAGATCTCGTCATGGTAGTCAAGTTGCTTGAGAGTTCTAGGCCTAAATCTGTCAGCCCAAAGTGACATTTTGATATGATTTTTCTCCAATTAAGTTTTGAAAGTGTGTTGAACCAAATAGGATTAAGATTGGATCTAGTAGTGTAACTTTTTATATCCAAATCCAAGAACAATGTAGAAAAGCTTTGGCAAAGGGTGAAAAACAGGAAAATCGATCATAATAGATACGCGTTCTGGAAAAATCAAAGGCTGGTGTGAAACATAAATGGCTTGCGTGGCTGATACTGATCTATTTAGAAAATTTTGTGAGATGCCCTTTAAGATAAGAGTCTTATGGAAAAGAAAGAGTTGAAAAGAAGACAAATCACAAGGTAACCAGGTCAAGTAGTTGCAGAAGAAACAGGGAATGTCAGAATTAATTGCCACTTCAGGCGCTTCGTCGGGGCAACAGGTATCACGAGAGAAGAAAGTGCCGATAGACAAGCAGTCATGTTTTATCTGTCACATAAATCAATCCAAATATAACTGTCCACAATGTTTGAAAACTACCTGTTCGTTAAACTGCTTCAATAGACACAAGTTGCAATTGAACTGTTTGGGAAAGAGTGATATTTCATTGAATAAAACAACTTATTTGAAAAAATCAGAAATTACAGAAGTTAATGTTCAAAGAGATTACAATTTACTCAATAAACTGAATAGATCCATGCAGTTGGGAATAAAAGATCTCAAATCGAACAAAATTATATCGAGCAAAAGATCATTCAATGATAGAAAGAACAATAATACTTATAATAACAAAAGAAGACAATTTGATGATGAGAACAATATAGTAATCAAAAGAGGTGTCACTCTCAGACAACTACCCAATGGTATGTCAAGAAAACAACAAAATAAATCAGCTCTTGATCCTAAAAAAGGAAAATTCATGTGGACATTAGAATGGATTTTAGTTGATCCAAATTTCAAAAAGATGAATCAGCTTGTAAGCTTTAAGAATGCAGAAGATTTGAAAGTTGAAGATTTGGTCCCATTTAGACGATTCTCAAGGTTTTTAGAAGATGAAAAACTGATTGATTTGAAAACTTTGAAAGAAGACGTTGAAAATGAAGCAAACTTAATCAAAACTGACGAAAATGCCATAATAGAAGGTAAGGGAGGAGAGAAAGATAGTGAACTCAGTACCAACTTTTTGCCTTATCAAGAAGATACTAATAAACAAGCCACATGTCGTAATCCAAATGAGACGGTGGCTATGACTGCAACTGACAAAGAAAGCATCAAAGATAGTAGTAACTTAGACCAACAACTTGACCCGAACCCAGAATCTCATTCACTTGAGGCTTTATCGAATAGACCTTCTCAAGCACCTCAAGATATCGGACAGCAGCCCAAACAGCAGCAGCAACAGGTATCAAAGGACCCAGAAGTTCTAAAGCAACAGCAAGCACAAGCCATAGTCGCAAAAGAAGTACTGAATAGGGTCAAGAAAATGTTGCATTATTACATCCCCACTAAAGATTCTAGAAGTGATACTTTGGTCAAAATTCCATCCGATTTGAAGTTAAGTGTAGCTGTCAAAAATAGAACGTTCATTGAATTTCCTACTATTTGGGTGTCGTTATCGGAACAATTTGGAAGCAAGAGGGTCCTTGACTTTGATGAAGAAGATGATGAAGCCGCTGCATCCAAGGAGTCAGCTTCAGATTTAACCTCGGAATCAAGTTCTGACTCTAATGACAGTGACAGTGACAGTGATAGTGACAGTGATGATGGGCCTCCAGACGAAGAGTCTGCAAAAATAGAAGTTTTTGTAAGCATGCATGGTGACGGCCCTATCACTGATGAAGGTGAGCAGGAGGCTGACACAACTGCCGAACGACTGCTTATTGACGTAAAGGTTGAAGAATAGAAAAACAAGTACAGATTTTGTCTATAATCTTACAAACAACGAACTTACAGTAGGCATGTGATACATAACTAATATTAGCATTGATTAAAGAGTAAATAGTAAATACACAAAGTTGTATCATTTAATAATGTAACAGCGATAGTAATCAGAAACATGAAGAATAAATATTTATTCAGAACTCAGTGAGCTACTTATTTTTGTGCATCAACTTCGTAGTCATTTTTTATTTCAGCCAAATCATTGATGAGAACCTGTGATACTTTTTTTAACTCGTCTGATTCATCTTTAAGAAGATCTGTTAACCCACCAACAAGGCCATCGTAGAAAATTTCAATGAGAATATTACGTCTATTTGACAAATCTTCAGAAGATAATCCATCCACATTTATCAATGGGTTTGCCGGCTCTTTGAAAGTCGAAGCACCAACTTTCTTCTTGCTTGCAGCTGTGGCAGCATGGGCTGATAACTGTGACTGTGAGTGATTCGGTATCTCAAAAGCGTTATATAATTTTAAATTTCCAAAAGGGTTTGATCTTGTCTGAACTAGGTATGCTTTTGTCAAAGCGTGAATTTGTACCGCGTCTTGTACTTGTATTTCGGCTTCATTATTCCCATCTTTTCTGGAATTAACAGCCTTCTGTCTAGCTTCTTCTTGCCTTTTTTCATACAAACACCCTAACTCTATAAATCTAGCAAGTAATTTTATCTGTACTAATTTTCTTTCTCTTTGACTTTTAGCGCTCTTAGCACTGGATAATGCAGCATTACCTGTTGTCACAGAAAAACTAACTGATTTGGAACCAAGTTTGGCATCATCAACGGTCCAGTTCATCAGTTGCATGAAGTTCCTTAAAACTTTTGCCCAGTTTTCCCGTATAACAGAATTACTTAGCTCTATAGACGGTCCTGACATCAAAACGTCCAAGAACCTAACACTGTCATTTCTGATCGCCTGACCTATATGTGTCATAGAGGACAGAATAAACAAAACAATTGTCTTTTGATGAAGCATCAAGATTGCTGGTTGTTTAGTTGAAATAACTTTTAGTAATTGAATAGCAGAATCTCTGACTTTTTGAGATGTATCTAAGATTAATGGTTTTATTTTGGATAGTAGCTCGTCGTAAGGGAAATTGGATGCAACAGTTAGGTGTGATATCTGATTAGTTATTTGTGCAATAACTTCCCTACGAGAATCTGAAGCATGGTGTTTTAACAACGATAACTGTTTTCTGAATTCTTCATCAGTTGATAAATTTATTGATATCTGTTGTCGAAGATGAATGGATTTTGATTTGAAAGAAGTACTTGTATGATTAGCAGCATTGGCTTTTGTCTTACCAACCTTTAACTTAGGTTTGATGAAATCTTTCTTCTTCTCTTGTCTTTTCTTTCTCGAACCCATTTGTTTTCTATATGTGGGTCTCTATAATTCAAGTATCTGGATATGTATACGGAACCAAGATAAAAATTTTCTTGTATACGGATGTGATGTATCGTCAGTATTGACTACTTATGAGCTTTTATAGATATACTGTGACTAAATAATTTTCAAATTTCAAAAAAATATTTTCTTTGATTTCATGCATAAAGGGAAATTGTGCACAGCTTTTATTTTTATTTGGTTTGAGATATTTGTTGACTCCTCTTAGTGATTTTGATCTGATACTCGTTGTATCGCATTGAACTATAGAAACATATATCCCTAAACTTGATCGATAAAATGAACACGTTTGAGTTTCTGTCATTGGACGAGAGGAGAGCTGATCACACGGACGATGAAATTCAGGGTGTCTTATCAGGCTTGTCATTACGTGGCGCCGGGCTCCGACCAGAATATCAATTTCAGCATCAATATCAAGATCAAAGAGAGTATCAAATACAAGACGAAGACATATCCATGCAAGATGCGTCTATGGAGTCAACAGATGCCATAATTAATTGTGACGATATTGAAGATGAGTCAATGAATGATGCAGAAAGTGTTCTCAATGAAGAGAATCCTAACCTTTCTGAATGTCATGCAACTTGTCGAAACACTCATGACCAGGAAAATGATCGTAACGAAGAACAGAATCAAAAAAGGTCAAATACCAAAGATTCAAGCTCATATTTAGTTGAAAAAGTGACTGATTTGTTACATCCAACATTATTAGGTGTGAAACTTGCTACGGCGCCACCCTCAAATACATCTGATCTTCCCGTAAAAGATGACAAAACGGATGAAAATGAACAAGGGACTGATGGCCATAAACTGAATTCACCTGGAAATATAAGGCATAGAGATTTCAGTCGTGAGGACGATATAGATTATGAGTACGATGTTCGTGGGGCGAGACCCACCCCACAAGATCACAGTTCACAAACTACGCCAGGTAATGGGAATACATTTTCATTACCCATCATCATCCACCATCATCACTATTATCCAGGTAGTTTGAATTTTGCACAATCTCAGACAAGATATCAACATAATGAAGATTACAGCGATGACTTACCTCGCCCATGGAATACTAGTTCGACACCTAGACTCAAAACGCCATATGTGATTTCATCTTACTTACAGCTTTTGTTGAATACAGGAGCTACAATATATGCTCTCATTACAGGCTACGGTATCATTCAAACAATAAAGTACGATATTCAATCAAAATTGACTAATAGCGTAATAACTTCGCAACTTAAGTCAGAATTGTGCAAACGTGAATATAACAATAATAACTGTGACCCAAGAACAGTTGTTCCAGCTATGATTGACAAGTGTTTAGCGTGGGAAATTTGTATGAAACAAAATGCATATTTGTCTACTTCATATACAAAGTTGAGTGGGGAGATTTTGGGCTCCTTGGTGAACTCTTTGTTCGAACCTTTGAGTATCAAAAGTTTTCTGTTCATCATAGGGTTTTCGATTATCTGTTATCTCTTCAACTTTGGATTCGGCTTTGTTAGAGCTAAGAGCTACTATGGTTGGAATGATTCCAGAATGTTGAAAAATGAACAAGAGGTTGTTGATGGGAATGAGGAAGGTCAACTAGTCAAAGTTGACAAAAAACTCCGCTGAATATCTGAGGTCATTTGAGCACGACTTCACGTTGAATGTACAATGTTTATCACACCTATTTTGCAGCTCATTAGTTGGCATACCTGAGAATAGACGTTTGTGGTACTTGTTGACTTGTTTTTTATGTCCATTTCTCTAAAATAAATAGTTTTCAAAGATATCCAATGGTGATTGTCTATGGGACAGCATATAAATTACGCCAACGACTTCGGTCATCCAAATGAACTATATAATAATGTCTCATACCAATAAATGCGAAATTAGAAAACATCATCCTACTATTTTGTACGCTAACTAAAAACAGATAATAATCAAACAATTTATAGTAGATACTAGATAGAAACTAGAATCTATCTTTAGCTCTTAAAATCATTGGCAACATATGTGTGAATCTAACATATACAAATGCGGCTTTCTTAAATTCAAAAGATTAGTGGATGTGCATAGTGCGTGAGCACTATATAATATATATGCACGCACGCGTGTCGCCTAACAGTTGAATTCTGTCGATACCAGCCATCTTTATTACTCTTTGCTTATCGGCTGCTAAAAGCATCGAAAATAGTTAGTTTGAATAGATCATATGTGTAACACAATATCATTTATGTTAGACCGGGAAGTTAATGACCTTCAAATGGCTCTAGAAATAATGTCTTCCTACTTTGCAACTCATCCTTCAACACATGAATGAAATCATTTCTAGTGCATCTCCGAATCATTAGATGAGGTGGACGCTTTTTTGATGTACCCGAATTCTTTGATTGACTAATGCTGATTACATCTTACTTTCTACCGGACACAAATCATATTCGTTTATGTTAGTATCATGACTTCTCTTGACTACCAGATCGACACTTAAATATGTAAAAAGAGTGATTTTTGCATCTCATCGCGAGCCTCACTTAGCATAATATTTATTATTTATTGTTCGAATGCGTCTGTATTTTCAAAACCTAAAAAGATGGCTGGTCACAAAAGCCAAGGATCCTAATAGATCTGATTTGACTTAACTGATCTGATACCTCTAGCTCCACTTTTACATGATCTAATTCTTTTAGCTTTAAAGTTTATAAAGAAGCTTTTTCCCACTAACGCTTTTTAACCATCATGATGTATGTAAACATTCTTCTATAGCTTGGTCTGCGTAATTGTCTATAATAATAAGTCAATAAATAACACTGAACTAGATCGTTTCAAGCAAACAAAAAAGAAAAATGAGACTTTCCATTCCCACCCTACTTTCAATAGTTGCCACTTTATCAAGCACAGCTTCCGGATCGGTGCCACTTGAGGAAGAACAATGTGTTCTTAATTACCATACAACAACTAAATACGAGTATGTCTATGCTACTTTAACGACTATTGATAGTTCAACACGTTCACAAGAAGATTCTAGTACCAAAACAAACCCTTTATCACCTCAAAAAACAAGTACTTTGGCATCAGACGAATCAACAAGTGGGTTACTCTCAACCTTATCCACCTCAACATCTGATATTACCTCAAGTACTTCTTCCTCCGTTTTGTCTTCTTCCACCACATTATCTACTGAAGCTCTAGTATCCGATTCTTCTAGTACAATTTCTTCTACATCTATTACAACTACAGTTATTCCAACTTCTACACCTACTTCTTCTACATCCACTTCTTCTACATCCACTTCTTCTACATCCACTTCTTCTACATCCACTTCTTCTACATCCACTTCTTCTACATCCACTTCTTCTACATCCACTTCTTCTACATCCACTTCTTCTACATCCACTTCTTCTACATCCACTTCTTCTACATCCACTTCTTCTACCTCTGCATCATCTACCTCTACATCATCTGCAAGCTCCTCCACTCCTACAGAATCAACATTTGCTGATATATATCTTGCCAAACATAACCAGTATCGTGCTCTACACAAAGACACTCCAGCTCTGAAATGGAATTCTGAGATTGCAGCAATTTCTCAGTCTTACGCTGATGCCTACACTTGTGATGGTCAGTTGATACACTCTGGAAACTCTTTCAACGGGGACTATATGGGTGAAAACTTAGCCTATGGATATGACTTCGAGACTGCCGCTGCTGTGACTGCGTGGTATGACGAGATTTCGCTTTATGACTATAGCGATCCCGGGTATTTACAGGACGCTGGCCATTTTACACAGCTGGTTTGGAAATCTACAACGGAACTAGGATGTGCCTACAAGAATTGTGGTTCTTATTATGGGTACTATATTGTTTGCAACTATTTTGAAGGTGGTAATGTCATTATGGCGGGTGACAATCCAGGGATATTATTTGAAGAGAATGTTTTGCCGCTGATTTGAATCTTTCAGCTTCCGATTATCATTTCTTTTTGTTCTTTTGTTTAACTTGTGTATATTATGTCTTGTGAAGTTTCCACCTTTCATGCAGTCGGGTATAGCTTCTTCCTGTATAATTTGATGTATATTAATTAGTTTCGGTTTTCGCTAAAATCGTGTAGAGAGGGAATGATTATTGTACTTGTAATCCATTTTTTTCCAATATTCAACAAGTCTCATCTCTCAGGTGGAAGATTAGAGAGACTATTGTGGATTGATAATATCTTCGTTAACTTTTGGGGCTGATTTGGCAGCAAATTTTGAAAGTTAAATGTTTTTTTGCACAGCTGGTGGTATCTGTCAAAGCCGCTGAGTCGTTGTGCCTCCCCTTAATTTGGTTTAGACACAGCCTTTAATATCCGAGTAGAAATTGCTCATAACCTCGCGAGAATCTGGAAAAGGATAATATGTCCAGGCAGGCACCAAATCTACCATACTGTACTGAGTATAACAAACAAGAAGGCCAACCTATGAGTAAACCTAGACTTAACCGATTTTACCTTTTCAGGTAAGACAGCTACTCCCAACTATACTTTTTGAACAACACAAGATCTCACGTGGCTATTCATCAACATGGCTTTGAGGAGAAACATAGTGATTTTATACGGGTCTGAGACTGGGAATGCTCAGGATTTTGCCTACGTTTTAGCTCGTAAGTGTAGGTATTTAAGGTTCAAAACGATAGTGTCACCACTGGATGACTTTGATTTGAAACAATTATTGGACATATCAACATTGGTTGTTATTAGTTCGACCACGGGCCAAGGAGAGATACCACGTAATGCTCAAAAGTTCTGGAAATTCATGTTGAAAAAAAAACTTCCTGGTGATCTATTGAGTCACATCAAGTTTTCCACGTTTGGTTTAGGTGATTCATCATACCCCAAATATAACCACGCTATCAAGAAAATTCATGCCAGATTATTGCAACTAGGAGCTGTGGAATTTAGTGCCCGAGCAGAGAGTGATGAACAGTCACCTGAAGGCTCCGATGCCTTCTATGCTGCTTGGGAGTCAAAGTTACTGGAAAACTTGAATAATCTACATCCCTTGCCAACGAATACATTTCCAATCAATCCTAATGATCTTTTGCCTCCAACTAATGAACTAATAATAGAAACTCACAAATTTAAGAAAACGACAAGTGAATGTCCCAAAGAGATAGCTGTCGATAGAATCGGTCACAATAATTTGATAAAAGTAGACGTTGTGTCTAATAATCGACTCACAAGCGAAGACCATTATCAAGACGTTAGACACCTAATACTAAAAGATTCGTCTAACTCATTGAGGTACCTACCAGGAGACACGCTTTCATTATACCCATCAATCGATTCTAGGGATGTCGATGCGCTACTCAAAGTACAGGGCTGGGACAATATTGCAGACTTTCCTCTAAAAATTGAAGGAGCCCTTCCGTTCATTGATGGCGGACTGGTAAAAAATCTGACTTTGAGATCATTATTCACTCACCACTTAGACATTATGTCCATCCCTAGAAGGTCGTTCTTCATGTTGGCATGGCATTTTGCCACTGATGAAATGGAAAGAGAAAAACTACACGAATTTTCCAAAGTCGAAGAAGCTGAACAGTTATACGATTACGCAAATAGGCCGAGAAGATCTATATTAGAAGTTATTCAAGAGTTTTGTTCTTTGAAAATTCCTATTAAGTATATACTTGAGTTGTTCCCTATATTGAGACCAAGACTATTTTCCATTTCCTCTAAACCTGACTCATCAATTGTTGAACTCACAATTGCAGTAGTTCAATACAAGACCATTATTCGGAGGACAAGAAAAGGAGTTTGTACATCATGGGTAAACACTTTGAATCCTGAAGATACAATTATCATATCGGTGAATAATAACAACATGTCGTTCGGCAAGAACGCAGAACCGTTGGTAATGGTTGGACCCGGAACAGGTGTCGCTCCAATGAAATCACTCATAGACTACAACGTTGATAAGAACACCAACAGGGACTTGTACTTGTTTGAAGGTAATCGTTATTCTACGAAAGACTTTTTATATGGCGACGAATTTACATATTTGAATGAGATAAAAAAGCTTCATTTATTCACGTCGTTCTCCAGAGAGAATGGTGGTTATGTTCAAGATAAGCTGTATCATAACAAGGAGCTCATCAACGACCTCTTAATTAACAAGGGTGCTATATTTTATTTATGTGGATCTTCTGGTAAGATGCCTACTCAAGTAAGAATCACTATAGAGACGATTTTATCTGAGGTCAACCATTGGAGTGAAGACGAAGCAAGACAATACCTATTAAATTTAGAAAATAACAATAGGTACCTGCAAGAGACGTGGTGACTGTACACGATTGCCTCTACTCCCGGTGAGAATTGTCACCTACACATGCATTTACAATGAGCATGGTAATGCTAGTAGCAAGACTCTACTCAAGCTTTACCCTAATGTACTGATAACATTGTTGGACCTCCAATTTATAGAAAACTATATAGATAAATTATTTATTCAAGTTTCGACTCAATGTAAAGATGGCTCAAATTTTTAGTGAAAAATCCAAATGGTTGTTTGAGGGGGATCTGACACAATTTAAACAGAGCTAGTTCGAAAGAGCTACATATTGCCATAAATGTTGAATATAAAGTAATGCGATGATTGTTCGAAATCTATAGAAGCTAAACAATAGAGACGCGAATAAGATGAAATGATTTTGTAAACAGTTTATGATCAATAGTAATCAACTGATCACCAGCGACTTTATATTCGGCGTCATGATGAGTTCCTCTTCTTCACATTCTTCCTGTTCCTCCCCACTTTCTGATTGCTCTTTATCACTTTCTACTTGCTGATCACCATCGGATATCCGTTCTGTAGAGTGTAATTCTTCTGTGTCAAAGGTATCATCGTCATCCACTTCGGAGTCGCTCTCTTCTTCGTATCTTCTATTTGGATTTCCCATCTCCCACATATCACCATCAGCATTTTTTGCCTTCCTCTCTGTCTTTTCCTTTTCCACCAAATCCAAGTATGCTTGTTCCGCTTTCAAGATTGACTCAGCATCAGTACACTCCTGGTACAAGTCCAAAATCTCTCTATTAATTAACAAAAAAGTGGGACCCCAAGAGAAGTTCTGTAACAACTCACTTGCCCAGTCATCACGACCGACTATAGCAAAGCACGCAGCTAAGGCCTCCACACAATTCAACTTCATTGGTCTTCCATAATTGACGGGATTCGCCGCCACCAAATAAGGCAAAAGTCTTTCATTTCGACCTCCAATTTTATTGAATGGAATTTCATCTAGTCGTGCCCATGAACATTCAACAACAGCTGCCCCTAGAGTTTCAACAATCTCTCTATCATCTGGACAGACAACAGATTTACCATTCGGAGACACAACGATACCATGAAATTTTTGTCCAATTCGTAAGTTTTTTATTAATCCTAATCTCTCCAATTTTTTCCCACTACACCTTTTTGGATCACAATGATCAAAGTCCCACATGACTAGCTTCGTTGGAAAGTTGAACTTTGTAACAGACGAGTACTTCACCTCTTGATGCCCTTTCTTATGTGAAACCTTTGAGCTATGACCATTTGAGCCTCTGTTTGTTTTACGAGGTTTATCCTCTCTCTCCTTGTTTTTACCTTTACCCATTCTTGCAAAGTTGATTTTCTTGAAAATCTCTGGTTGATTCATACAGATGTATGTGTCTGCTCTTTTCTTAGCTTCAAGTATCTCTATCAAGCTCTTATATCATGTGGAATACTCCATGCATGCCCAAGGATAAAAAAATTGAAAAAGGAAAATTGAATTGAGCCTCACCAAACCCAGCCACAAACACAAAGCACCAGCCCTGGCCCCAGAACAGCTTAAGCCCTCAAATGTCTTTCTGTCAATCAATCAGTTAAATGATTTCTTCTTAGTTCACGAATCTCTGTTGAGTTAAAAACTAGAACTTTATTCGGATTAAGCTCAAATACAAAACTACTGAAAAAACAATCGAGGCGATAAGTGTCATATTTTTGATTGCTTTCGTATGAAATCAAAGAATCATGCCCAAACCCGCGAGATCAAGTCGACAGCACCTCCCTCTACTTCTAAATCCATTCCTGAATGTTTTGTTCAACAATCCCATCATAGATGATTCTCCATACATCAGAACCATTGTGAAAAGATTATCAAGTACTCCAGATGAGTATGTATTGCTTGTTCCTGATGCTGACTTTCTACTTCTGCATATGGACGCAGATTCAGGTCAGTCTTACAGAGAATTGTGCCATAATCCAGACTTCATTCAATCACACATAATAAACATCAACTTGAATAGTTATCCGAATATAAAAAAAGATAAGAGATTTATAACAATGAATGGCAAAGAGTGCACCATACGAAACAACATAATATCCTCTGTCAAAGGTTTCAAACATGATTTTAAAATCAAGCTACTTAGGAAGACATTTTTCAAGAGCTTTGCCCCATATATTCCGTTTGGTACAGTATTTCAGATATTCATAATTGACGAATCCTTAGTAGGACTTCCAAAGGAGCGTGGCGTCAAAAAGTTTGAGGTTGGCTTGCCGTCTAAACAGCCTTCTGTGAGCCATGATGCATATCAAAGTGGACGCAACTTTAATTCCCAAATATTTCAAAACGAGGATTCACTGACGACTTATAACGACTTAGCTACAGAGTTTCCATCTATTTCCATTCACCTTGGTAGCAAATTTAAAGATCTTTTCAAAAACTTCAACTTGAAGAATGTTAGCACAGAGACAGAACTCACAGATTATTTCAATACGGCCTTGGCCCAAGGAACCGCCATTTTTAATACTCTTCCAGATGAAGTATTTGTGAAATTGATGAAAAAGTTCCCCGATATTAGTTTACATCAATGCATTTACAATTACATTGAGACTAACATTTATGATAGATTTTGGGCCAAGTATACTATTATAAAGTCGAATAAGTCTGATGACTTGTTGAATAAATCCTATGGGAAATTGCACAATATAAGTTTAACTCAGGTTGGACTTCCTGAAAGTATAGATTCATCAAAACTAGTTATATTTCAATCAAAAATAAATAAAGCCATTGAAGAATTCAAGAAATTTGAGTTTTCAACTTCAAGTTCTGGCAAATGCAACATTTTGAAAAACACCTTTGAAATACTAGGTGATTCATCCGTAGTATCACCAAATATTGATATCACAGTTGACGCAGACACATTGATATCTTTATTTATTGTCGTGATTTGTATATCAAAGATCCACAACTTGAACATTCATTTAGAGTATATTAAATCTTATTCATATACAAACGAGTCGATAGAAAACGGATATCAAGGATACGTGATCTCTACCTTTGAAGCAATACTTACATATTTTAAAGATACAGAAAATTTAACTCAACTGACTGATTACTCCCAGAAAAATGGAGAGTTTTGGGATTTGATCAGAGGTATTTCGTCTGATTATAATGAAAACAATGTCGATAATGACCCGAGTGATGATAGTAGGCGAATTGCCAAGGTGGTCGGACTGTTAAATCCATATAAAGACAATGACAATATTCCGTCGGACTCCTTTATAAGAAGCAGAACGCTGCAAGGGGAATCATCTTTGATGCTCGCTGTTTCACAAAATAACTCTAAGCTATTTCGAGCAGTCATTGACTTCGAAAGGATTTTTACTCTAGATGATATTTTAGAGGACAGAAGTGCAGAGGGTTCGAATTTGTTGAAAATTGCTTTGCAGCTCAAGAATATATCGGTAATTGATGAGGTGGCCAGCATTATACTACAGGCTGAACCCGACGAAATAAGAAACTATTGTAATGATTTAGATTCACACAGCAGAAACTTGGGTCACTATTTGTTTCATCGTTACGAGTTGATTCCCAAATATGGTCCCTATGTGAACTGGACTCACAAAGATAGTAGTATGCAGACTCCCTTGTTTTCCATAGTAAGATGTTATGATCACTCGAATTATCAAGATTTGATTAAAGTCACGTTGGAAACTGTTTATAAGTGGTATAAATCACAAGACCTGTTGTTTGATTATAGGGACCATCTGGATGGTAAAGGAAATACGCTGGTTCATTCTATCAGAGACGGTGAGAGTTTGAAACTTTTTCTTTCTCAAGTGGAGAATGTTAATCCGAATTGTTTCAATGCCAACAAACAGACACCCCTTATGCAATTTATTAGGTACAATAGGCTATCAAGCATCAAGGAGCTTATCCGTGATAAAAGGGTTAGCTTATTGAAGTGTGATAGCAATTATTACTTGAATGCAATGGACTATGTTAAAGTGGATAAGGTACGCATAACTCAAATTAATGAGAACGCTAAAAATATGGATCAGGGTCATGAACTGGTCAAAAAGAAACTTAATATAAACGAAGAAATAATGCATTTGGTGGATTCAAGATTTGTATTAGGTTATATGCCCATCGTACAAGGTAAAAGTTTGGGAATTGTTAGAGTCAAATTTGGTCCAGATGGTGAGTTGTTGATATATTTCAAGAGTTTGATGAAAGATGAGAACGATGGCACAGATATTTGGAGAACTTCTATCCGGTCTATTTCAGACTTTTCCAAGGTTATAAAACTACTGAAATTTGAATTCCCAAATACTTATCTTGACACAGAAAACATGTGGTTTGCCAAAAGTTTCGAGATAGGTGATAGGGCAAATATTGATTATTCAAATAAGCTGAGGATCAACAATCTATTATTAGACCTCAACACCCTTATTGCCTGTTTATTGTTTAATGAAAATTTCAGAAATCACCCTTTGTTGTGGAACTTTGTTACAACTCAAAATCCTTTGAAAGAATTGAAGCAACTAAAAGATATTTCTCTGCACTCAGAATCAAAAGATTTGAGTAACACGAACAGTCTTATGCCCGAACAAGTTGGAAATTACAAAACATTTTTAAAATTTTCAAGTAATGAATTGAATGACTTTAAAGTAGTGTTAGAAAAATTATACAAAATGCTTATTTTTACTGACATTAAGTGTGGAGATGTACTTTCACTTTCAACGAAGTTCTTGGTATTTTCTGCGGGATCGACTAGTCCAGAAGTAGTTGATGAAAATTTGATCAATGTCTCCATAAATCTCTTTAAAAATCTGCAAGTTTTGTTCAGAGAGTTAGATGAGCTGGAAGGAGATGATACTAATGCAAGACTAGTAGAATCCATCAAATTTTTGAGAAGCTCAATATCAGAACTTATATCTTTGATTGAAAAGTTTGTCTCTGAAAAAGTTGAAGTCTGGTGGAGCATGTATGGTGAAGTGAAAACTATAAATAATGAGCTCCTCAAGATCTTAAAGATTGAGAACCAATTGTCAAAAGCTGAAACTTCCTGTAACCAAATGACTGTTTCAAAAATTAATATCACTTTGTTTGAGATTGGAAAACTGATCGGGGAAATAGACTTGACAAAGGTCAATGAACTTGCACAAGACAACTCTATCTCACAAGTTAGTGCGACTGAATTGTTTACATATGGTGACTCCACATCTTCTTCATATTTCATTCATATAATTGAAGCAAGGAGACATTCTTATTGTAACAAATTGATAAATACATTCGCAGATCTTAAGAAAAAAATGGTAAGTTTAAACGATGAAATTAAACGTGAATATGAAAACTTATGTGTTGAAATTAGTAACTTTTATTTGTACAAGAGAAATCTTATGAAATTTTCCTTCAAGCAATATGCTCAAGTTAAAATACAGGATTTATACTTGGGAAAACAGGTCTTAGAAAACGGAATAGAAAGTATGAATGGTGTATAATATATATGTATATTGAAACAAGTCAGTTATAAAGATTTTGGTTGTTTACGCATAATTAATAATCAATCATTCAGAGGCAGAAAGTGTTACATTTTCAAACAAAAAGGAAAACAAACCGAAAGTACCTCGAGACCAAATATTTATGATCTGCCAGAGCCTCCCATGAATTGCCTAGCAAGATTCTGTAGCATTGGATTGTTGAGCAGTTCATCTAAATTTGGAGCAGCATCTGAGCCTGAACCTGCTTCTTCACTTGAAGTAGGGTTTCCTTCAGTATTTGCCTCAGCAGCATCGGACGGAGCAGAATTTGGAGCTCCTCCTAGGCCGAAGCTCTGAGCCATTTCTCTTAGTTGAGGATTAGCTAACAGACTATTCAAGGAATCAGGATTTTGCATCATCTGCTGAGCTGCTTGCATAACTTGTGGGTTGTTCATTAGACCAGATAAGCCGCCTAGACCTCCTCCACCTCCACCACCAAGCATACTAGCCAAGCTTGATAAGTCAGGTAAACCTCCAGCACCTCCAGCACCTCTTGCACCTGGAGTAGCATTAGAAGTATCTGCGGACACAGCGCTATCACTTGTGCCTTGCAATGATTCTGCCAATTTTTCAGTGACTCTTTTTTTAGCTGTCTCATATCCTTTGTGCATGGCAGCTGATGGTGATTCACCCTCAACCTTCAATCCTTCTTCGTACGCCTTCATTGCACCTTCGGCATCGCCTAAAGCATATTTTGCAAGGCCTAATCTTGACCAAGCTTTCGCATAAGTTGGCTCTATTTCAATCGCTTTTTCTGCATCATTTACAGCTAAATCATGCTTTCTAATTGACGAGTGGGCAGCTGCTCTGTTCGAATAATAAACAGCATTTGTAGGAATCAAGTCAATTGCTTGAGAATACTTTTTGATAGCCTCTTCAAAATCCTTAGTGGCCATGGCTCTATTTCCCTCTGATTTCAACAATTCTGCCTTTTCTTTCTTGACCGAATCTTCGTGATCAATATGAATTGGAACAGTTTCAGGTGTGGACTGAGATGAGCTCTTTTCAGTTGAAGCTGAGGATGAAGCGACCAGTTCTGCTAAAGATTTACCGTTGAACTTGGAAGTAATTAGCGAGTCTATGGAGTCTATATCAACGTTGTAAGCGTCGGATATACTTTCGATGGCGAACTCAATGGACTCACGATTATCTTCAGGAATTTCATCGTTAGACAATGCCTGCTTGAGGAAATGTATAATCAACGATGAGAGATCTTGTGTGGAAGTTGACATTTCAAAATTTGGGTGGGGTTATAAAATTAAAATAGATTCGGACTTTAATACTATGTAAAAAGTTTGTCCAATGAACGATGAAGTCTTTTGAAGTCGAAGGCGTTTTAAACAAACTCCCATATCATCAATCAAATCAAACTTGTTTCTGTGAATCTCTGCGTCACCGTCAAAGCTTTTCATCGCAGTGGCTGAGGTTATTACAAGGTGGGGCAAAGTTTTCCATCAGCCACATTCAATAAATATACTTAATACAGAATCTAAAATGGCGCGCGGCTAAGGCCTTCCCTTCCCTTTTTTTGAGAAACTTCTATAATTCTAGAAAAATTCTAGAATATCATGAAGTTACTACCTGAACGCTTTGCAAAATAGAGGGAAGGAAAATAGCATTGCATTGCAATGGATTTTTCTTGGAAAACTTTTGGCATTTCTTAGACATTCTAGAGCATTGAATTGTAAGTAAGATAATATAAAATACAGTAAAAAGTTCAAAAGTACTAAAAATTTTAAAGTGAATCAGGGAATATTTACTATTTACTATTTACTATTTACTATTTACTATTTAGTATTTTACTATTTAGTATTTAGTATTTACTATTCAGTATTCCGTATTCCGTATATGTGATTTGTTTTTGGATTTCCAGATATAATAATGGCCAAATGTGACCCCCCTTTCCCCTTTAATCTCGGATTGAGCTTGCATAATAGGTTAGAGAAGTTTCATGACCTACCAATTGCAACAATACAGTACTGCTTGATTGTTCCTTGTCGAACAAAATTATACTATGGGAAAGAATGACTGTTAATGGTAATTTCAGATTAGTAAAGAAAATAGGTCAAGCTTCGAGAGAGAAAAATCACATAATGTGGATGTAGACTTATTTATAAAAAAGTTTCAATCTTTCAAATAAAATTCCAAGTTCATACAAAAGTATTATATGTTCTAACCTGCATGGTAGCTTTTATAGATCCAGTCGTATGTTATTAATTAAGTTATTAAAGATGATTTTGATTAGTTTTTCAATTAATCATATCCAGCACTGGATCTGCATGAATATCCAAATATTTGAAGCTAAACCTCTTCATTTACAACTTATACTATGCTTCAAAAAAGGGTTACTTGCTGATTAATGTTCACCTATTAGTTAAATATAGTAATCAAATGACATAATTATTGTTTAAAATTATGTTATTATACCGTTATTTTTATCTTCTATTTTTAATATCGAACCCTTTAATTAAAACTATATAAACTACTTAGTATTTATGGTTACTGTTGTTAATTGTTTTCACTCATAACGTAGGAAAATATGTAATTTGAAGTCAAAGTGGCCAAGAGGGAAAGGTAAAAGCTCTAGGATTTATTGTATGTTGGATTCTGTGGAATGGTATGTTGTCCAAAAAGTCATTATGATTGTGACAGGAGTTGGATCCTTGTACTATTCGTAAGTTTCTTTTTACGTAATCAATGATGTAAGCATAAACAGAATGTAAATTAGGCTTACAAAAAAAACACAGTAATTGCATAAGTGGCCGAGTGGTCTAAGGCGGCAGACTCAAGTTCTGCTCTTCGTGAGGAGACGCAGGTTCGAACCCTGTCTTATGCATCTTTTTTTATTTTTCTTAATCGTGAAACCATTTTGTGTGCACCTTCAGCGCTGGACTCCTCGATGTTGATCTACCGGTGTATATTATAATATATAATATATGCTGTTGTTGAATGCTTGAGTTTGACAGGACTACAGATTCGTTCTACTTATGTCTCTATGGAGGATTCATGGATGAAATCATAAAGGCGTCCTTCATATCCCTACCCTCAGTGGAGAGTCTCACATTGACTGTGTTGTTAGATCTCTGCTAGATTAGTCTTGGATATTCCTCTTCGCCTGTAATTTACAATGTGTCCAGTATATGGCGTGATCATCTTCTGATCCTGGAACCATTGAAAGTTATTCTTATAATGCCAGTAACTATTAGCAAATACTTTATCATTAAGAATGGTGATAAAAACTAGTTTGTCAATTCACTAATAGTGTTGAGTTCAAGCAATAATTGTGGTTGCCATAATTTGCCATAATGGATATTTGATAAATATCTAACTCAGAGTTTAATCTTTTATCGGGGATTGAGAAATCATTGCAAAGCCATTTTTAATATCCCTGCCCTTTAGTGGTATGAGTAGCTTAGCTGCCATACAGGCAGTTTAGTCGTGGATACCTCCTCGGGCCTATTATAATAGTATTAGCTACTTACTAAGTTGAGTTCGTTTCTTTGAGACTTGTATAAGGTCTGGTGACTAGTTTGGTAACACACAATTGATTGATAAATGTAAATCAATTGAAACAGATTCAATAAGTTAATGATAACAAATAATAAATCTAATATTAAAAAGTTTCTATATGAAAATATATGTAAAACTTCCCGTGCCTTTTGAGAAGAGTTCCGATTGTAACTTCTTCCGATAAAAGCATGATCTACAGGTATTTATATCGCTTCTCCATCTGAACAAACAGTGATTAATAATCAACTGTTTCATGTCTATTTTAAGTAACTTATTTTCGATTCTGGTATCCGAATCGGCATCAATTCAAACTAGCCAATAGATTGAACAACAGTTATTAACTACAATAACTCTTATTGTTGCCAACTACCATATTCGGCAATCATCATGTCCAAAAACGAAATAACAATCATTGTTAATTGTTAATGTTCAATTGAACAATATAATGCCATTTATGAATTCATTGTTTATACCACAAATCTGTATTTAATACAGAGAAACACAGATAGAATGAATGTGTGGTTCTGACATCTTTGACTGTTAAAGTGTATTTCCTACTAAAACTTATATAAATGAATATATAATAAAACTTCGTATGTATCTATAGAGTCAATGCCAAGTAGTGATTTATAGGACGAGAATCGGAAAACCGAACACAGGATTAGAACTAGATGATGTTGATAAGGTGGATTCAATCAACTGTTAGAGGGTGGACAAATTCCTAAAGCAGTATAATGATGAAGTGTAATGGATGACAATATAATTCACATTATCAGTTTTAGACCACAATGGACACCACAACAGTAACATCAAATAAAAAATGTGGTTTGAGATTCAAATTGCTTGAACTTGAACTTGAATGACTAGAGCTCAAAGGCAAGAAATTAACAAGTGAGATTGAAATGGTTATAGGTTAATTGAAAAAAAAAGAGGAAAATATCAACTAATATTATCCCATTTTCAATATGGTAGTTAGATATTGTTTGTGTAAGTAACTAAGAGAAGTTAATGCAATGACTGGTTATATTGAGTAACTATACGAAGGATCCAAGTATCAAAGATACAAGTTAGCTTCGAAAGTACAATGAATATAAACAAACTACTCAAGAATTTGAAAGAGTAGGAAAACGAAGAGCAAGGAAAAAAGAGAGATTAAATGTGATCCAAGTAAAAGAAATGAAGAAGGTTGTTGGATTGTAGTTTGTGATGCATCGGAGGACTTTTCGATAATTGAAATGAAGAAGGTTGTTGGATTGTAGTTTGTGATGCATCGGAGGACTTTTCGATAATTGGAGATGATGATGGTGGCGGTTTAGATGAAGAAGGTTATTGAGTTGTGGTTTGCAGCGCATTGGAGGATAAGAAAGATGAAACACAATGTAACAAAATAGAAAAAGTAAAGATACTAAATAGGGAAATGGTTAATTATTTAAGGAATTATATAAGAAGTAAGGTCCTATATTACAGATCTATAGTTTTCGTATTCTTTGGCAAAATCATACAGTGTTAACTCTCTCAATGTAAGTAGCCTGTTATCCGACATAAACTTGATTGACTATCGAGACTGAAATCATGTATATCATGAAGAAAATTCGGTTCCTAAACAACGAATAAAAACATAGGACTCCATAGTAAATTTTTGCAAAATACACTTGATTGGTAATTGTTTGGACAGAATACTAAAATGACATTGTTGCTTCGTTCCTTACATATCCTGATTAGATGACTGACTGAAAGTAAGTCAACCAATTGATGAACATCAAAGCATGAACTGAGTACTCATGTCAATCTAAAATGGGTTGAATTAGTGAATCTGGCTAATTGATGAAGTGGAGCGGATAGTGTAGCTTAGCTAATTCAGTGCAATGAATAATCAAGGTAGTATTAAGCCAATGGCAATAAATAAAACGCATTGAAATTATAGCATTGAGACAGTGTTGTGATCATTAACATAGTTAGAGATGATAATAATGATTTTGTGATTGTTAGTTAAAGTGGCGTAAGTTGAATAACTGTAAATTCATAAACTAGTTTAATAATGAAATCTGGTTTCCGCGATAACATTACAGTATTGGTGATCAATTTCAGAGTGATTCCTTTCGTAAATATTGGACTTCGAATAATATATAATGATTCGTTTGCGCAATTGAATCTCAATGATTTCGTTTCATCACAGATGAAAGAAAGAACAATTTCTGTAGGTAATAAATGACTCAACAGTGACATGGAGAAGAAAATAAAGACATGAAATGATCTAATAGATTACTATGATAAGATATGGAATAATTTAAATAACGTAATGAAATGCTGTACCAATGGCGTAACCCAAAAAACGACGATTATGACAATTGAATCAGTAACAAGTGTACCTGGATTTGATAACCAGTGGTTACATATTAGTTACATATTAACCTGTGGTTCAGTAACCTGTATTTTTCAACAAGGTATAAAATCATCCGTACTATAACGTTAGCACATTGCATTAAACAATATTAGAGCAATCTGTGATTTAAGTATAATCACCATCCTATTCTCTGTTGGAATGAATCATTGAATCAGCAAAACCACTAATAAAGCATACCAAAAATATAAAGATATGATAAATGATATTGAAAAATGAAAAACAATTGCAAAGTGATACGGTAACCCTTTCAATGAGAACAACGTATATGACAATGATATCGCATCTTGTAATGATAATAACAATAGTGAAGCACAGTGGTGAGCTGAGGTAATGATAGAAATAAGGAAAAAAATTAAATGATTTGAGTAGCAGACTGCAAATGTGGGTCAACAAGTAAAATTTCTTGTAGTATGATGGTGAAAAGGAAAATTTCTGGTGTGCCTAATCAGTAGTGGAGGTAGTGGCAAATAATGATCAAGGAAATATGAGTAGGATTAGGCCCATCAAAAGCTGAGGATAAATGTAAGTAGAAATAAGACAAATAATAAGATTAAGGGCGTTGATGGTAATGAAGTGTGAAAGCATGAATGAATGAATATGGGTGGATGTGCTCTGGAGTCTGATCGTAAGAAAATAAAGTTTCCTGTCAACAATGTGCAAGGAAGAGTTTTGTTAAAATATCTATTTCATGAGGGACTAGTGTCTGATTGCATACGGTACGGTACCAAAGTGGAATCTTACAGGAGAACTCAAATCAAAAATCTATAATTGGGAGTGTCGAATGTGGAGAAGAAACAATAATTCAGGTTTAGATGGTTCATGTGATGTATGCTAATTATGATCGACAGCGTGATGAAGGATAGAAATGAAAACAGATGCATGGGTGATATGTTATGAAGAAATAAGGAAGCTATGACTATGAAATGATCATTTGTAGTAGTGGTTGGTACTTTTGTTCCAGTGAAATAAGAAAATAATCAGGGAATTGATAACATAGAATACAATTTGCAAAATTTGAGCAATTGTTCTTGATTTTCGGGAAGAGTAAGATGAGTTAATCATAAGTCTAAGATGCGGACAAACGAAATAACTAGTGACGTGAAACAGTAAAAAAATAGATCAAACAATCGGTTGATCCGATGAAGTGCAGTGTTTTAGAAAGTTTCGTATATTGTAAGTATTATAGGTGTCCAACTTAATTTTTGAATAGCTAAAGTAAGAAATCAAATAAAGCTGTAAAGTAAGCATGAGTGTAAAAGCACATTCTTTAAAGTTAACAATCAAAATTGGATATCAATAATCTGATGAAGGGTGAGTAACAAGTTAGATAAATTGACACAATGAGAAAAGCGATGTTTGGAATATAAAATTTTATCTAATAGTTTGTTATAAATATGTAAATAAGTAATTTTTATATGTATATAATTTTATAGTAAAAGTCAGTAGTTTTAGATGTATCTCAAGAAATATCTAAAACAAACAACAAAAGGGGAAACAAGAGATTTATATAACAAAAGAATAACTCTAGATATTGTGGGTCGTGTAAGACTCAAAAATATCTAGATCCCCTTTTCACTCACCCCCCTAAACTGTGATCTATCTTTTCACAGTTTATCAAAAGACCATTTATTAAAAAAAAAAAAGATCTATACATATAAAAAAAATAAAGATGTGTAACAACAGTTTGTATAATAATAATAGAAATGTAGCAAAAAAAATTGTGTGTAATAGTAATAATGATAATTGTTGCAAGCTATTAACTCTAGCATTAATATCCATATTGAAATAATGTTTTATAGTTGAATTAATTAAAGAAAAAGAAACTATAAAATATAAAATATAAAATAAAATAATCACTTTGAAGAAATTTCCAAAGTGGGAATTCTGCCAGTATATATACACCTGGAGAATATAAGAAAATAAAGATT